>SNQJ01S0051372.1:12998-59328 GCA_010110895.2 Picea sitchensis
ATCCCAAGATTATGGCAAAGAACATAACAAAGTAATACACTTATCTTCTTCTGCAATTGTAATATTAACAGAGACAAGTTGACTTACCAGAGTATTAAAGGCATTTAGATGTTCTGTCATAGAATCTCCATCATCCATCCTAAGATGATACAACTTCTTTCAAAGAAACAACTTGTTTACCAAGGACTTTGATTGATACAAATTCCCCTACTTATCCCATAGTTCCTTGGCTGTAGATTCTCCTGAGACATTCAAAAACATCGAATCTTCTAGGCAGAGTCAAATAGTACTCCTTGCTCTTCTATCTAACTTCTCCCAATCTTCCTTCGACATACTAGTAGGTGGTGTATTGGTAGTTTGTGTACTGGTAGGTTGTGTACCAGTAGCATGTGTGCTAGTAGACGGTGTAATAGTAGGCTGTGTACTTGGATCCATAACGATCCATTGTTCTTTGTCTACAAGAAGGTCCTCCACTTTCAGCTTCCATAGCTCAATTTTTTTACCATTGAACTTATCTATCTTGATTCTAGATGAGCTCTCCATTCCTCTTTCTATACTCGAATATCCACTGCAAAAGCTCCCACTAAATCCAAGTTTATCATAGACCCAAGATAAATTTGATCTATCAATACCAAGCCAAACCCTCAACAACAAAGGCATCCCTCTAAATCCAAAAACAAGCTCTGATACCACATGTAAGTTTTAAACCTGTGAAGTAAAGCAATGCATATAGATTCTTAAGCAAAACAGAATTTAATCAATGGCTCATTCACATAGTAANTCAGATGCAGTTGTCATATTTGATGCCCCCCCCACACACACATGCAAAGAATATAACACATACCCAACAATGTATTCTTCGTTGAAATTTGCTTGTATTGGTTCCATGTCTAGTTGATTGTATGGCCTTGACGGTAGGCTAGGGTGATCTTCTACTATAATGTTACCCGAGGAATCAACTCAGACAAGGAGTGGATTGTGAGGAATTTCCAAAGTTGGGTTTTTAGGAAGGGTGGAACCTTCCTGAACTGCAACTCAATCCCTCTGAAGATTTTCTATCAAAGGACTAGTGGCACTCCCAACATTTGAATAGTTTTCGACCTCTTCACAGTAAGTGTCTTCCAATGATTTAGGAGGTAAGCTTTGTAGCCTTATGGAGGCAAACCTTGCATCCTACGTGATATACAAATAATTTAACGGCCACAGTACCAATTTAAGAACAACTGAAGTAAACAAACAACATTCTCTAAGAAATCGACAAAACCAACAAGAAAAACAATGTCTTCTCCTAATGAATGTACTACTTGGTGATGAAATCCAACATCGTGTGATAAAATTGAGAAGGATCTAGGATATGAGTGGGTGGATTAGTTACGTTGGCGGCTTCCTTAACAGAGTTATGCCTTGGTGCAAGTTCCCTCACGGTTTGACCCGTGGGTTACCCTCCAAGGAGCTCAAGTGAGTTTGACCAACATTTGTTCCAAGTACAACAAAGAATTCCCTTCATCGTCACCTTGTGTAAGGACCCTAAATATTGTGGCCACTAAAGATACCAACTCGCAGTCAGCCTCTAGATGGGTATAATCGACAGTCGAGTCCAAACATATGGGCAGGATATCAAGTCCAAAATTATTCAAGATAACTAAGGAAAAATGGACCTATAAACTCTGGAGGACCCCGAACGGATTCATAATTCACGAAGCTCCGAGAACAAATGAAAACAATTGATCCTCAAGGAAAACCCCCAATATATGATCATACCATTATGATTGGTTAAGCCTTAGAGGGATAATCTTTGTTTCTCTCCTGCACACGACCTCATGTTTAACCCCTATGTGAGAGGGGGATCCTAGCTATGCTTATACGAAGGTTGGATTTTCTCTCCCTATCACAAGATTTTTATTTTGTCTTGAGTTATTTGGAGATTTATTCTCACAGCCTATTCCAAAGCTCTAGTCCTAGTCTATTGTTGGTGTAAAGATCCAAAAATAAAAGTTTCTAGTTCTATTTTAACTAGCGTTCATTTTCATGGTTGTTCATTACACAAGGGTGAATGATAGTGAAACTAATGATGTTTGAGACTAGACTCCATAAAAAGGCTAAAATAATGATATGCAAAATTTATTTTCAATGAACTTCTAGTTACGGGAAGGAGAAGAGTTTATTTTATTTTGTCACTAATAAACACTCAAGAATTCTAAATTTTATTCTTTTAGTTCTCAAACAAGAATTCGGACAATTGTCAAATTATAAAGAAGACCTTTTCAATATCCAAAACCAATGCATACAAGTAATTATTTGTTTTATTGTGAATGAAAACTAAAATGTTCGTCTAATTCTTTGTTCTTTCACTAATAATGAAAAAGTTCCACTACTGTGACTTGAAAAAGTAAGAAGCAAAATCACACAAAACAAAGACATTCTTAGCAGTAAACAAGAGACCAAAAGAAAAAAAACTACCAAACTATTCACTCAAAGAAAACACTAAAAACCCAAAAGTCACACTTTATAGCCTTTCGAAAATGAGTAAGGGATCAAAGATAAAGAAAAAAATATTGTGATCGATGAACTTCCTTGTGAAAACCTCCAATCAATCAGATAATTGAGAAGAGTGGAAAAAATAAACCAATTTCGAAAGAGAAAATTTGTTTTTGCAATAAGGAAAGACAACACAAACTCAATGAGGAATAACAAGAATGAAAGGTAGTATGTTTGAGTCAAACAGAGGACAAGATCACACAAAATAGGATCTGATTTAGAGAAAGGGATCCAAAGACTATACCCAACAAGAAATAACATCTACAATTTCCCAAACAAAGGAAAATTGACACTCTGGTAACCAAAGCACCAGAGCGTTGCAGCGCTCCCTAGTAGACTCTAGGGGAGTGTTGATTAAGCAACAATTATCTAACTTGAACTGTAGAGGGGCACTAGTTCTGAGGAAAGTTTAAGGGAAATCTAAAAAAACTCAGTAACTCAGGAAAATTCAATAAGAGGCTTTGTGAGACAACTTAGTAGAGACAAAAGGAAAAGGTCACGAATGAAACAAGGAAAGAAAAAACTGAAAATTTGTTCCCTAGTGGAGTCGCCAATTTCTCTTATGGAAATATTCCCCTACCGACAGGTGAACTTTACCTTGGATTATTGACCCCTATACCAAGACAGAAACAATCATTTGGACACTACCATTCCTATAAACTCATTTTTCTTATCGAAAAAGAGAGGAGAAGGTAAAGTAGGATGTACTCTGCTTATGACGTTTTTCCTAGTTGCTCCTACCCACAAGCTCGATTTGATTCCTGGTGCAAATCAATACCTGCAATGAACAACAAGAAACAAGTGACTTCCTTCTACTCTAATGGATTAGGCAAAGAAAACTCATCTATCCAAATCAGATTAAACATAGACAAGCATATGAGACCACATACTTGAAGGAAATAGGCCAAGTATATCAGATTATAACTTCAAGAAGAAACTTACAATATTCAGATGACGTTGCAACGACCTCTCCAAGTCCCCCTCATCCAACCCTTGCTCGAAAGATCCACAATCGAAATAACAATGCTTTGCTAATTTTTTCCCCCTTGTTCACCATGGGAATGTCTCCATTTATAGGCTTTCAGAGGCTCCACTAACTTGGGTATATTTGGAACTAGTTCATGATATGGCTCCAATAGTTGTGATATCTTCCTTAGATGCATCCCTGGAGTTAGATTTGATCCAAACCAACTTGATCCATCCATAGTTGTCTTTAGAATAAAATTGGATTTCTTCCAGTATTTCCTCAACCAACTTAGTGCTCTCTTATAATGGGAAACAAAGCGCTACAACAATCCTTCTGAGATGGGAAAAGAGCGCTAGTTCTCCCTATGTATGAGAGGGGGAGTGTTGATCTTCCCAAAAGTTGCCAAGATGAGCAATTCCCATAGAAAAACATTTGTTTCGACTATCATATTATGGAGCTTATTCTTCTAACATGTTTTAGGAGTTGTATCAAGTGGTTTATGCTGTCGTTCATGATACAACACTTACAGAAAGAGAATGTGACACTTACAACACTTGCGAAAAAAGTGTGACATTTACGACACTTACAACAATGAGAATGTAACACTTTCGAAGTGAGGAATTTGATGTTTAACAATTGTTAGATCTAAATTTTAGGAATTCATAGTGTGGAAGCAGAATCTCAATATACCATGGTTTGTTCCTTTTTTAGAAATTGAAGAGTTGAAAGGAGAAATGGCATTAAAATCTTAGGAAAACAATCTTGAAGAAAGAAAAAGATTAGCTAAAGAAGAAAAAAATTATTGTCTAAATGCTCTTTTAGTTGTGGATGCAGAGATGATAGAAATTGACCTCGACGATGTTCACTCTTCTATTGGGATAGTTGAAGTTGAATAAAGAAAGGAAAATTTGAAGAAGAACAGGGAAAGGATGCAAAATACTATATTGCATGTCAACTGACTTAATTTGCAAGTCTTAAATTATCTTCTTGTCAAACAACGTTTACAATGTCAAAATAATCAGTAGATTTTTGTAAAAGTTCAAATGGGGTTACCATTGGTACATAAAAATGTTTTTACCTTTGAATTGAATGTTAATACATAACCCCCCAAGTTTTTAGTTTCTTTATTAGGTTCGCACATGCAATACAAGGATCAATAGAAGATAACTGCATCTACAAGCAAATCAAGGAAGGATAAGTCTTAATACAACCAACAAGCGATGGATTTTCCAAAAGAAAGACACATGTTCAAATCTTTGTAATATTTAGTTATCCTAGATTTTATTTTATTTTGAGATCTATAAGTGTGGAAGTCTAACCAATTTTGGTTAAGATGATTTTCTATAAACAAACACATTAGAGATATAATGAAGGATTTTTCTCGCCTGATGTAAAGAAATACTTCTAGATACAAATTTCTACAGGAAAGACAGAGATTCTACATCTCATTTATTTGAGTTATGTGTTTTTTGTGTGTTTCTACTTCATCATAATCCATTTTCTTCGCTCTAGGGTGTTTAAGGAAGGAAACACTGCAATTTAGTAATACATCTATTGTAGTTCACATAATTGGATATATGTTCAGCTATAGTTTTTCCTCTATTTTGTTGTAAGTAAAAAAAGACTTGTATATGTTTGGATGTTCTCATCTTAATTCATCTTTTAGACATACCTTTCATGTTTCTTCTATTTTGAATAAGGTAATATTTATCAGCATTGGATGCCTTTCTTTGTTTGTCAATTTTTTTTGCTATAATTCTACTTTCCATTTCTTGATTATTGATAAAAAACTCAAAGGAAGAGATGTTGCCTCTGTGTTTCTTGATCATTAGGTTATTGAAGTTTCATTTCAATTTTAAGGTAGAAAAACATTGTAAAATCAAATATTATTAAACTTGGATTCCTGACATTATTCTGTGAGCCCAGAGTAAATCTCAGGAACAACAATCATCATCAATATATTCTTGTTTTTAAAATTCTTGAAATTTATTGTGTAATTAATTATAAATTTTAAAATTCTTAAATTTTTAATAAATTTATGTTTAAAAATAAGGTTTTTATATTTTAGAATGCAATAGAATTTATCAAATTTCCAAATAAATGAGAAAAATAACCATTTTTAAAAATAATAATTTGAAATATTATCACTTTACTTGTAATTTTTAATTTCCATATTTCAAAAAAAAAATCAATATTTTCATTAATTTTGCAATTATATTATCTATAAGTATGTTTAAACAAGTTTAAAAAAAATAAAATTAAGTAACAAACATGGTTTAATTTTTTCTTTTCGAAGGAAAAAATCCATAATTTTATTTTTATAAAGAAAAATTGCATTGTCATATGCTTCAAGACATTCAAAACTAAAGGCTCCATAGCCACATGGAACAATAGATCTACATACCTACCTTAAATATTAGTGAGCTATATCAAAAAGAGATAGTTGTTCCTTAAATTTAAAGGATGTTAATTACAACTCTCAATATCAATATCTAAAAAAATTCAACTATCATGAATCTCTGAGATGCATCCTCAAAAATATATGGTTGTTCCGTGATTTGAAAAGACAAAAATATATGAAAATATATATTTCAAAAAAAAATCTACGATTTGTCCACTGTAAAAAAGGAAATTATATCCATGGTGCATAAGAGATATCAACTGTGTTCCCATCCTAAAAGATGGAAATGGTCCATGTACCATGCTCCAGCCCCAATGCTTCTTTTGAAAGGTTGGCTTCTACCTTGTTCCTATCCCTGTATATATGAGACAAAGATATATGTGAGAAGGTCATCATCCATTCTTGTATATCATCAAAAGGTGGTTGTAAAGTAAAAAATTATGAGAGATGATTCCTTTCAAATCCATTGGATAACCACTAATGAATCCCCCAAAAATTAAAGTTGTGTAACACCAAATTCTTGAGCTAATTGGTGGGTTACTTTGAGAGCGATCAACTCATAATAGTTTTTTTTTTCTTTCCCAATTCTATTATTTGAAAAGCGATATAATATTCCTCCCAAACCTCCTACTAGAGGATTCCCTTGAGACACACCATCAAAGTATGCCCAAGGAATGTTCTTATTTATGACTTCTTCTTTTCTTCTCAGTATTTTATGTTTATCCTATAACTAAGGCCAAGCATTTAGGATATTTATATCTATTGAATTTCACATTTAATGGGTATATTCTCCTATCTATTGAAAAGATTCAGTTTTCTAGTAAGCCAAATTCCCCCTGCTATATTGAGTGGAAGAGCTATCATGTTCTTTGTGTCCTTGTTTGTGTACCAAGACTTATCGTCTTCTTTCATGCTTCCTCCTTCCCATCAATTTCTTATTCCTATCATGATTCCAACTTCTTTGTATCCTTCTTTGGAAAAGGAACAAGTAAAAAGTAAGTGATTAATAGTTTCCTCTACTTGTTGGCATAAACTACACCATCCTTGGCCAAATAAATGTTTTCCTATAAAACCTCATAGGTAAGAGACTTGTTGTTTAATGCCAACCACATGAATGTTTAATTCTTGAAGGATGCCTTAACTTTCTACCAAATATTTGGAGTAATCAAGAGTAACAATTGATATTTTTAGTATAAAACAAAGTAAGTATAGGTGATTTTAGGGGCGAAATTTCATCGATGGGCAAAATTAAGAGGTTTGGAATTTTGGTTGGGCGAATTGCTTACATAAAGAGGATTTTTGTGTTTACCTATATATAGCCCCAAATTTATTTTCAATATATATATATATATATATATAACCATTAGCCAACATATTTTTGTGAGGGAAGAGCATGGAAATCCACTTTCACCCCTTAATATTCGAACTAGATCCTCCCATTCGCCTCAATTTTCTGGTAATGACAATGATTCAAAGGTTTTCGCCCCCATTTTGTGGTAATGGAAATGATTCAAAGGTTTCTCTCCCCCATGTTTTGGTAATGGAAATGATTCAGAGGTATTTTTCCCTATTTTTATGGTATTGGCAACGATTCATAGGTATTTTTCCATGGGTGCCCTCAAATCACGAGTGGAGAGGCCCCATAGTTATCTTACCTTACGTATTTTTCCCTAGTTTTATGGTATTGGTAACGATTCATAGGTATTTTTCCATGGGTGCCCTCAAATCATGATTGGATAGGCCTCGCAGTTATCTTACCTTACCTACATTGAAGGGCGAGTGGAAATAGTGAAGAGCAGGGACAAATACACTATCACATTGTATGGAGAAACAGAGTCTAAATTGTTGGGTATGAAGAGACATAAGAGAATACAGTTCTCCCCTCCAATGTCCTTAGTGAGACTGAAAAAGCAGGTCGAACCCTTGATTTGACAATGTTCAATAGTTATGAACAACTCTATGACAGGTTATGAAAAATGTTTTGTATTGAAGATTTAGAGATTTTTTCACAGTTCAATGACATTATCAATGTGATTTTCTCGCACCACCATTAGTTGATGTCATGGTAGCATTGTTTTTGGATAACACTCTACATTTTGGGGAGAACGCAACAAGGCAAGACAGAGGATGGAATTGGTGGGATAGGTTATGTTCATTCAAAAATGATCCTAGAAGTGAAGAGTTTTATTCTCTTCCTCTAGACTTGACCAAGTTTATCCCATCTGTCTAAGGATGAAACTGTATTTATTTGAGTTGGGGTCTCTATTTTATCAATAGAATTGGTGCATTTGGAGAATAATTATGTATTTAATGGGTTATAATGTCTCCAATATAGATTGAGACAACTTCATAGTTTGAAGTCTAAGATGTCCATATTTTATATCTAGCACTTGGATAGGGAACTACTTCCACAAATTGTCTCAAATGGATACCGTTGTGCCTTGGTCAATCATTTTCAGAACACTTCAAGATCACTTCTCCTGGAAAGTAGCAAAAGGAGAATTATGAAAAGGAAAAGTACATTTCAGAGTAGTCAATATGCTATCTTGACTCCAATTCAAAAGAGGCATGTTGTACATAGAGTAGTTTATTTTTGTAAGTACTTTTCAAGATGCAACATAATGTTTTTGTTGTTGGTACTTCAAACTGAGCCAATGGGTATTTATCTGGATCACATGAGTCATATGGAGGCATTTTATAGTAATGATATCTGAATCCCTCTTGCAGGGGTATTAGTAGGAACTAACACAGTACAATTTCTTTTTTATTTTCTCCATGCATAATGTGAGAACTATTAGTTATTCATACCACATGTTTAAAATATAATTTTTTTGGTAAACATTGTTTTCCTTTAAAATAAAGACGTAGCTCTGTTGACAGAGCACTTAAGGCTTATCATAACTTTAGCTTCATGATTTTCTTCCAAAATGAATGCATGGAAATTCTTGCAGAAACAATGAGATGACATTGGAAAACTAACAAAAAAATGCCACTTCAACTTTTTAGATGGTTTTCCATGCATGTATCAAAGATTTCTTTTGGGCAAAGTTGTGATGTTTTGTACATTTATTATGTTCTACATACTGGGGATTTTTCTTATGCATTTTATGCTTACAAAGCATCATCTGATATGCTTATTATTGTTAGTTTTTGTTTTCAACCACATAATGATTTGTAATTCTTTTGGGGTTAATATTCACATATGTTTCCACCAATATGACAAGGGCTCTTAGAGTTGCAATTTCATCCCCATGTTGTAAAATTTTCTGATAACATAACAGAGGGAAATCGTGAACATCCATTGCAGCTACCTTTTTTTTTAGAGAAAAATTCGAACATTGTTGGATTGGATGTTTGCTTTGGATTTGTACAGTGGTCCTGGATGCATTTTTCATTTATACAATAGCTCAAAAAAATCAATTTCATTGGTGATTTTTGATTCTAGGTTGTGAGAAGAATGGGGTTTAAATAGAAGCCTTGTTCTTAGGTCGGTAATTGGTAGCATTGGTTGTACACATCAATATCATTGTATGAATGGTAAAACCCCATTTACCCAAACTACTCGAACCTCTTTGTCCTTTGATTGAATGCAAGCCCCATAATTTAAAGAGAAGGGTGATTTGGAGAGTCCCCAATGTTCACATTATGGTAGCTGTGGGAAGTATTTACCCCCACGTGTAAACCTAACGAGAAAAGAATATTCTGGGAAGCAAGAAGAAACCCTAAATAACCCTAGAAGACTAGTCAGCTCAAGAGATTGATTTATATTAAGTTATAAGTCTCCAAGAGAAGAAATTGGCCCATTTAAGTAACTTGGAGGAATATAAATAAAGGGCACTTGAGCTCATTTGTACACACACCACACAACTGCAGTAGTGTGAAAGTTTGGAGAAGAATTGCAGTTGCAGCTGCTGAAACTAGCAGATTTTAGTTTTGGCTGGGATTCTCTCTTGGATATGGTTTGGAATTTCTACTTGGGCTCTTCTGGTTGTTCTTGCTTGGTGTGATATCCATGGAGAGAGGTGAACTATCTTGTTTGGCTATTTATCCTAGCTTTTACTTCCGGAATGATTCCCTGTCAAGGTTAAGGTGCTCGAGGGTGGCTTTGGCCTATGGTTGGGTGACAATATTGCTATATTGGCTATGGTTAAACATGCACATCCATTTGGAGAAGCTCTCTAATAATATTGGGAAATGGCTTGTATGGGAGATTGGGAATAAGAGGAGATTGAGAATGGGTGCAGATCCTTGGGTTGGCAGTGCATAAGGATTCAAGATATCACATGATATGATTAATTATCTTCATGGAAAATTTTCTTTCTTAATCAGGTAATCTATACAAAGTTAACTACTATATGGAGACAAGAATGGAAGTTAGTAGCTATGATTGATTTGGTTGGCAGAGAAGTAGAAGAATGGGAAGATTGTATTTCTATCCTTAGTTTAATTCATTTGAGAATCAAAGATGATGAGGATGAGCTTATATGGTCAAAAAATCATGTTTGAGGGATTTATACTCAAAAAGTGGGATATCATGCTCTGAGTGATATTGATGGGGTGTAGGAAAACCTGTTTGTTGGTGGAAAATCATTTAAAAGTTTAAGTGTTCACTTAAAGCACACATAACTATGTGTCTGGCACTTGAAAAAAAAGTTCTTACTTGGAATAACTTGCAAAACAGAGGCAAACAAGGGCCCAATTGGTGTACACTTTGCAAGGCTAATGAAGAACATATTTCTCAACTTTTGATGTTCAGTTCATTCACTAGTCAGGTCTGGAAATAAGTGGAATCTAATATAGGCATAAGGGGGGAAATTTGGGGTGGAAATACATTAGAAGAAGAGTTGAATAAATGGTGCAACAACCCAGTTGTAAAAAATATAAGAGCACTTCCATTGATTATAGCTTGGAGAATATGGTTAAACTGAAATGGAAACATGTTTGAAGGTAATGCCAATATGGTTGTATGCCATGAAAATATATCTTGTTGAGACTCTAGTGTCATCTAAATTTTATTTTAGTTAAATAGTAACACCCTGCTTCACGAATGAACCCATGTATTATTAACCTTCAATTTTACAAGTGAGGAAGTTCCTAGCAACATCAACAGAGAATACATTCAATGGCTACTTGTTTCAATCTAGTAGCAAAGTAAAATTGAAGTGATAACCCTCCAATTTCAATGGAGAAAACAATGGAATGAGTAGGCATTCGATATACAAGAGAATGTGATGTAGTTCCTTGCAAGAATAAAATTTTGCATAATCCTTCATTTGGTTGTCATTAATTCAGTTAGAGCTCTATTCTCTTATGTACAAACATAATGCACTCATCCATCCTTTCTCACACAAAGGAAAACAATTAAATAAACAATTATTTATTGAGGGGATGCATTGCCTTATTTCAGTTCAAATTCAAGCCAACAATAATATAATAATACCCTCCAACACCTATAAAGATTTGTTGTTAGTATGCAATGTAACTTATGACAACCATGCACACTATGCATTTGGATCTTATAACCTTCAAACAACACTCATCTACTCCTATGATGATAACATAATATAGCATTCATGGCTAAGCATTCTTCCCACAGGTGCTCCAAGCTCTTCCAAACACTTTTACAATCCTCTTGCAATAAATCTAGCCTACTTGACAAATCTTCCACCTCCATAATTTGTTGGCATGTTGCATGCACCACTTATGCTCAGGTGATTCAAATCACTATTAGCAAGATGAACATGGCCCATCACAGTAAGATAAACATGATCAGTCCTAACATTGAAAAAACCTTGGATCATGTTCAACTTCAAATAGTGAGATGAAACCTTGAACTTGTTTATCTCCTAAACAGTGATTTGATGATTAGATTCACTTATGCTAAATATTATCACAGCCCCTATCTCAGATTGAGGTTCCTTCAACATATTTTCCACAACATTCTTTAGTTATTGTCCTTCACATTATCCTTAGTGGCATGATACTTAGTCTTCCAGTACCTAGAATTATTATGCAATTACCCATCTTAGAGGAACATCTTACCTCCATTGGAAGAACAAAACCACATTTAATAAACCCTTGGCAAGGACACGGTTTGGCTATTAAATGTATTCTCATTCTCCTTTGAGAAGAAGCTTATGTTGTAGTGTCCATGTACACTATGGTTGTTGAAGAGAAGATGGTCTCTTGCTGAGAATCTATGGTGTATTCTTGAGATATCCCTATTATCAACATGTAAAGAGTTCTGGACATTTACAAAATTTTCAAAAGTTAATTAAGTTACTTAGGTCACATTTGTAATACATTTTATTATTGTTTCACAAAATTTATCTTGGGTTCAAGTCCTAGATATTTCTTACTGGACTCTTTTTGTTACTTGTGTAGCATCTAGAAATCACACTAGAACCTTTAAAATAAATAGCACAAGTGCATATTTAGCCAAGTGCATATTACTATTTCCAGCTATATTTGTTTATTTCGCTTGATAGGCCAAGGTTAACATGAATCTTTTGAACTTCTTCCCCATGTTGTTGGAGGAAACAATCAATAAAAAACCAATTAAGACACTGAGAAATAATAAACTAATTCTAAATCATTTAGAAAAAAGGGCTCACTGTGTACATGCATACAAAGATAAGAATGCACACTATTGTACACTGAGTCCTGGTTTCTTGGATTTTAGAATTGAATGCTTCAAAAACTATAGCCTACACCTATTACACTAGAGTTATCTACTATTCTCTCCTTGTACATAATCTCTTTTACTATGGTTGGCACCTTATATTAGTGTTACTCAAGATAAAGACAGTTCAAGATAATTTCCTCTTTATACAATGTACAATTTGCAACAGTAAAATTGCTTTCTGATTTTCTCCATGCGTAATGTGAGAACTATTAGTTATTCATACCACGTGTTTAAAATATAATTTTTTTGGTAAACATTGTTTGCCTTTAAAATAAAGACTTAGCTCTGTTGACAGAGCACTTGAGGCTTATCATAACTTTAGCTTCATGATTTTCTTCCAAAATGAATGCATGGAAATTCTTGCAGAAAAAATGAGATGACATTGGAAAAGTAACGAAAAAATGCTACTTCAGATTTTTAGATGGTTTTCCATGCATATATCAAAGATTTATTTTGGGCAAAGTCATGATGTTTTGTACTTTTATTATGTTCTTCATACTGGGGATTTTTCTTATGCATTTTATGCTTACAAAGGATCATTTGATATGCTTATTATTGTTACTTTATGTTTTCAACCACATAATGATTTGTAATTCTTTTGGGGTTAATATTCACACATGTTTCCACCAATATGACAGGGGCTCTTAGAGTTGCAAGGCCATCCCCATGTTGTAAAATTTTGTGATAACATAATAGAGGGAATTTGTGAACATCCATTGCACCTACCATTTTTTTAGAGAAAATTCTGAGCATTGTTGGATTGGATGTTTTCTTTGGAGTTGTACAATGGTTCCAGATGCATTTTTCATTTATACAATAGCTCAAAAAAATCAAGTTCATTGGTGATTTTTTATTCTAGGTTGTGATAAGCATGGGGTTTAAATAAAATCCATGCTCTTAGGTCAGTACTTTCTAGCATTGGTTGTACACATCAATATCATTGTATGAATGGTAAAATCCCATTTACTCAAACTACTCAAACCTCTTTGTCCTTTGATTTAATGCAAGCCCCATCATTTAAATAGAAGGGTGATTTGGAGAGTCCCCAGTGTTGAAATTATGGTACCTATGGGAGGTATTTACCTCCATGTGTAAACCTGATGAGAATAGAATATTCCAGGAAGCAAGAAGAAACCCTAAATAACCTTAGAAGACTAGTCATCTCAAGAGATTGATTTATATTAAGTTATAAGTCTCCAAGAGAATAAGTCGGCCCAGCTAAGTGATTTGGAGGACTATAAATAAAGGGCACTTGAGCTCATTTTTACACACACCACACAACTGCAGTAGTGCACAAGTTTGGAGAAGAACTGCAGTTGTAGCTGCTGCAACTAGCAGATTTCGGTTTTGGCTGGGATTCTCTCTTGTTTATGGTTTGGACTTTTTGCTTGGGATCTTCTAGTTATTCTTTCTTGGTGCGCTATCCATGGAGAGAGGTGTGCTATATTGTTTGGCTATTTAGCCTAGGTTTTTCTTCCAAATTGATTCTCTGTCAAGGTTAAGGTGCTCGGTGGTGGCTTCGACCTATGGTTGGGTGACAATATTTCTATATTGTGTATGGTTAAACGAGCACATCCATTTGGATAAGCTCTCTAATGAGATTGGGAAACGTCTTGTATGGGAGATTGGGAATAAGAGGAGATTGAGAATGGGTGTAGATCCTTGGTTTGGGAGTGTAGAAGGATTCAAGCTATCACATGATATGATTAATTATCTTCATGGAAAATTTTATTGCTTAATCAGGTAATCTGTACAAAGTTAACTACTATATGGAGACAAGAATGGAAGTTAGTAGCTATGATTGATCTTGTTGGTAGAGAAGTAGAAGAATGGGAATCTTGTATTTCTATCCTTAGTTTAAGTCATTTGAGAATCAAAGATGATGAGGATGAACTTATATGGTCAAAAAATCATGTCAGAGGGATTTATACTCCAAAAGTGGGATATCATGCTCTGAGTTCTATTGATTGGGTATAGGAAAACCTGTTTGTTGGTGGAAAATAATTTAGAATTTTAATTGTTCACTTAAAGCACACATATCTATCTGTCTGGCATTTGAAAAAACGTTCTTACTTGGAATAACTTACAAAACAGAGGAAAAAAAGGGGCCAATTGGTGTACACTTTGCAAGGCTAATGAAAAACATATGTCTCAACTTTTGATGTTCTGTACATTCACTAGTCAGGTCTGGATAGAAGTGGAATCCAATACAGGCATAAGGGGGCCAGTTTGGGGTGGAAATACATTAGAAGAAGAGTTGAATAAATGGTGCAACAACCCAGTTGTAAAAAATATAAGAGCACTTCTATTGATTATAGCTTGGATAATATGGTTAAACTGAAATGGAAACATATTTGAAGGTAATTCCAATATGGTTATATGCCATGATAATATATCTTGTTGAGAGTCTAGTGTCATCTAAATTTTATTTCAGTTAAATAGTAACACCCCACTTCACGAATGAACCAATGTATTATTAAACTTCAATTTTACAAGTGAGGAAGTTCCTAGCAACATCAACAGAGAATACATTCAATGGCTACTTGTTTCAATCTAGTAGCAAAGTAAAATTGAAGTGATAACCCTCCAAGTTCAATGGAGAAAACAATGGGATGAGTAGGCATTCGATATATAAGAGAATGTGATGTAGCTTCTTGCAAGACTAAACTTTTACATATTCCTTCATTTGGTTGTCATTAATTTGGTTAGGTCTCTATTCTTTTATGCACAAATAGAATGCACTCGTCCTTCCTTTCTCACACAAAGGAAAACAATTAAATAAATAGTTATTTATTGAGAGGATGCATCACCTTATTTCAGTTCAAATTCAAGCCACCAACAATATAATAATACCCTACAACACCTATAAAGAGTTGTTGTCAGTATGCAATGTAACTTATGACAACCATGTAGACTAGGCATTTGGATCTTATAACCTTCAACCAACACCCATCTACTCCTATATTGATAACATAATATAGCATTCTTGGCTAGGCATTCTTCCCACAGGTTCTCCAAGCTCTTCCAAACACTTTTACAATCCTCTTGCAATAAATCTATCCTACTTGACAAAGCTTCCACCTCCATAATTTGTTGGCATGTTGATTGCACCACTTCTTCCCAAGTGATTCAACTCACTATTATCAAGATGAATGTGGCCCATCACAATAAGCTAAACATGATCAGTCCTAACGTTGAAAAAACCTTGGATCATGTTCAAATACCAATAGTGAGCTAAAACCTTGAACTTGTTTACCTCCTAAACAGTGAGTTGATGATTGGATTCACTTATGTTAAACATTATCACAACCCCTATCTTATATTGAGGTTCCTTCAACATATTTGCCACAACATTCTTTAGTTATTTTCCTTCACATTGTCGTTAGTGGCCTGATACTTAGTCTTCAACTACCTAGAATTATTATGCAACTACTCATTTTAGAGGAACACCTTACCTCCATTGGAAGAACAAAACCACATTTAAGAAACCCTTGGCAAGGATGAGGTTTGACTACTAAATGTATTCTCATTCTCCTTTGAGAAGAATCTTATGTTGTAGTGTCCATGTACACTATGGTTCTTGAAGAGAAGATGGTCTCTTGCTGAGAATCTATGGTGCATTCTTGAGATGTCCCTATTATCAACATGTAAAGAGTTCATGGACATTTACAACATTTTCAAAAGTTAATTACTTTACTTAGGCCACATTTGTAATACATTTTATTTTTGTTTTACAAAATTTATCTTGGGTTCGAGCCCTAGATATTTCTTACTGGACTCTTTTTGTTACTTGTGTAGCATCTAGAACTCACCCTAGAACCCTTATAATAACTAGCACAATTTCACATTTATCCAAATCTATTAAGCATTGAGAATAAAAAAACTAGAAGTGCCAACCTTAATATTTTTTCATCTTCCATTACTATTTCCAGCTAGATTTGTTTATTTCGCTTGCCAGGACAAGGTTAATATGAATCTTTTGAACTTCTTCCCCATGTTGTTGGTGGAAAAAATCAATAAAAACCCAATTAAGACACCGAGAAATAATAAACTAAATCTAAATCATTTAGAAAAAAAGGCTCATTGTGTACATGCATACAAAGATAACAATGCACACTCTTGTACACTAAGTCTCGGTTTCTTGGATTTTAGAATTGAATGCTTAAAAAACTATAGCCTACACATATTACACTAGAGTTCTCTACTATTCTCTCCTTGTACTTAATCTCTTTTACTATGGCTAGCACCTTATAGTAGTGTTACTCAAGATAAATACAGTTCAAGATAATTTCCTCTTTATACAATGTACAATTTGCAACAAAGAAATCTCTCCACTCAATATAAGGCTCCAATTTCAGAAGTACACAAGGGTTCATTCATCATCAAAGGCAAAGTATGTTGTGAAAAACTACCAAAAACATCAAAGGAAAATGATTTAATGGGAAACATTAGGAGTTGAGACATAAAAAGAGATTGTCATAAATGCCAAAGCAAGATAATATAAACATAATATAATAAAAATGAAATATACATCTCCGAGTTTCAAAAATAATGTTTTTCATAAAGATCATTAGAAAATTGAAAATGTTTATCACTTTAAATAAAATTAATTTTCTTCCATTTAGCTAAGAACCATTTCAATTTCACACCAATAGCATGGGCAATGATTTGATAAATCTGGGTGGTCAAGTGTAAATGCAACATTTTATAAGCCCTAATCTAGAAAATAGTACATTGAACTTTAAGAGTGCAATCACACAATGAAATTGGTTTGAATAATGAGGTTCTACCATTGATGCAATAAGGAAGCCATCATAAATTAGCTACTACACAGCTTATCAAATCTTATTGTTACTTTTTGTGTGTGAAATTCGTTGGTAAAATCCATATATTCTTCTGCAGCATTTGATTGTTAGTAACTTAGTTCTTTTAAGATCATGTCATCTTTACCATTTTGTGGATGGTTTTGAAATATTTGTATTGAAGGAATTTTCAGTGTGTAACTATTTAAGAAGGGCTTACAAGAAAACACATATGATATGCAATCATCGCNAATGTTTATTTAGACTTTATATGGATGTTATATAACACCATCTTCGCAACAGATATTTTTCCAAATTGTGCTAAGCAATTTTCTTTAACAAGTGATGCAATGCAGCATAGTCCCTACCGAACCGAAGTCGCCATGCCGAACCAAAATTGCCAAAGATTTGCTTGGTGATTCTTGTTAGACTCAGTATGACAATTAAGGGAGTTGGTTAGCAATGGAAAAGACCACTCAGACTGCCAAGGAAAAATCCCAACACGGAAAGGAAAGAACTGGCTCCTTCTTGCAACAAGTTGATTATTTTATTAGAAAATGGGGTTTTTTTAATTAAACAAGTTAACAATGAATTTGAAAGGTTAACAATGAATTTGAAAGCTTAGCAATTATTTTGAAATCTTATTTTAGTTTCCAGTATATTGAAAATTAGTTTCCAACATATTGAAATGAATGAAGTTTGAATTGAATGCTTATTTTCATTTCAGTAAATTGAAATGAATGAAGTTTGAATCGATTTTATGCAGGCAGAGGAGAAGGTGAAGGGATCTATGGGCACTACACAGAGCACCATGGAGGTTCTAAAGCATAGAATATCTTAAAGCAGGATAATCTCTAACCTAGTAAGAAGATTGTCCCTTAATAGTTTATACAGATCCAAAATCATGCAGATATAAAAAAAGGGAACCAAACATCTTTCATCTTTTAATTAAAAATATTCCCCAATACACTCAGGGTAACATGTTTTTCCTAAATATCATGTTTCCAAGATGGAAAGCTAAAAGATTTTTGGGTTTGTAGAAGCTCCTATCTAAAGATAGATACTTTCCTTGAAAACAATAACCTAACTACTGGAGTACATATTAGATGCCTTATATGAACATTTAGTTTGACTTTGAGCATATCAAAGTTTCAAACTTCAGAACAGCTGCAAATAAATCTTTTACTTCCGAATTTGTAATCATTGCCTTAGTTTGTAGTATGTACCCTGAGGGGAGCCAAAGTACAAGAATTCATGTTGCAGATATCACTACAAGCCATTAGGCCCAGGGAACAATTTTCTAGAGCTCCTGAAAAAAGGTGATAAAGGGAGGTGGCCATGTTGTTGTCCCTGCCCCATGGAGACAGTTTTACTCTGGGGTGAAGACCCCACGCAAAGATTTGTTATCTTATTCTATGCATTGATGATCATCTACGCATGTAAAACAATTATCTTCACATAGTGAAGCCAAGATAACTTATTTTTAGCACTAGAAGACCAATCACTTCCAAAAGGCTTAAAAGCACATTGGTTGGTTTCTAGTTCTTTTAAATACACTTGAATTATAAGAAGAAAAAGAATTTAATTTTAACCTATGAGATGGTGCATCAGATAAAACAAGGAATGGCTGATAATGATGTCCCATGTGCGGATGTTTAATCCCAATACTTGTACAAGGAATCATTTTATGACCTTTTTTTACATGGACGAATGTTTTCCAGCAGAAAACCCAAAAACTTAAAAGACTAGATATAGATATGTGAGTAAACTAGAGTTTCTTTTCCTTTAACTACTTGGGCTCCCACTCAATGCAAGAAGTGGTAGACACAACTCCATCTGATCACCAAACCAATGACTTTGAAATTGCATGGTAAGTGGACTTCCATCTCTCACCAAAAAATCCTACAAGTTCGATGTCTCTCATTTGAAGAACCCAACGTCTCTCAAAAGAATTAGGCAAATAAAGAATTTAATCCCAAAGCCCAGAAGAAGATTGGGTTGAATTGACTGGTAGAATGATACCATTTCCAAAATATCCTCTTCCTTTGTGTATATGGCAAGCATCTTCTACCATAGAAAGTGAGATGAATAAATAATGGTTGAAGAAATGATTGTACATCTAGTTAACAAGCCATCAGAGGCACAACCTTCCAATAACTAATTGCCATCTAGGACTACAAAACTTGCAAGCAATGAAAATTGTTGAGGTGCACAAAGAAAAGGGAGCCCAAATTTGATCCATCTACAGTTGCTCAAAGTCAAGGACATATCATCCAAGATATTCTCTGCAGCCATGGCTACCCAAGCATAACCCTAACTGAATAACTGTTATTCAAGCTACCAGAAATATCACTAGAAAGCCAAAAATGGCTCATCAGTATGTTGACCGTTATAACATCATCTTCCAAGCCTATGAGAACATGATGACTACTAAGCATAAGAAAGCAATGTAGATGACCCATACTATACAATGGAAATGAAGGCAATTAAAGGAAGAATAAATGGAAATCTTTTGCTAAGTGAGAATGGCCAACAACTAGTCAGTAGGCATTGTCAATGACTCGTTTCTTGCAGTGGTAGAAGAGGAAACTATAAAATAAGCTGCAAATTGAATAGAAACATACAAGAAACCTTCACGCAAAAGTAAATAGAAAAAGACATGGTCTTATAGATAAATCCAACAATAATTTAGTTTGTCTTGATTGACCAAAAACTGAATGGAATTGATTCAATCAGGACATACAATCAACTTATTCAACAATTTATTTATTTTTTGTGGGCCAATGTTGATCACAAAAAGGCCTCCAACATGTGAAAAGGGAGGTTTGATGCATTCCCAAGGACTTTGGGGATATTGGTGTCTTTTAAAGTTTGATTTTAAGCTTTAGAGAGAAACACTACACCTAATGAGTTTATCAGAGAAACTTGATTTCCTTTATATCAAAATTTGAGCCACATAATGAGTTGTGTGAGAAAATGTGGGAAAGGATTAGAATTTCATGACTTGATAGTTACCCCAACACTCATAAAAAAGTCAAGGGTCCTTCATGCTTCAAATTATTCAAAAGGCCTGGAAGGATTATAAACTATTTCTCAAATGGAATGGGGATTAAATCCACCCTGGCATTTATTTTAGCAATCAATCTTTATGGTGGACACCATGCTAGCATGGAGTGTTCAAATCCTCGAGAGATATACCATCGTCTAATGATATAAGACTTTTATAAGAAGGGAATTAGAACCATAAATGATCTATATGGAACACCAAAGAGGGTTAACATTAAACAATTTTTTAAGCTCTCTAACTGTAATAGGCTGGTCATTAAAGAAAAATCCAAGAGATATTCCAGACAGTCTTCACTTTAATATGGACATAATTTCAACAAGCAATTGGTAAAAGGACTAGGTATGGAACTACCTATTTCACCATAATAACCATCTATGATTATAGTTGGATTATCAGAGAAGAAACCATAGAAAATAATCTCAACAAATCCTTGAGCTTAAAATCAAAGTTCTCATTCTAGAATGTCTCTTGAACTGCACTTGGATTTTAAGGTCAATAATTGTCAAAGCATAGAATGTCTCTTGAATGCAAACTAATTGTGGCACTGACATTAGTTGGGGCTCAAGTGTTCTTTTTGTAAGCCTCAAAAAGTTGAGCAATCCTGAGTCCAAAGATGTTTCCTTCAAGAAATAATGGATGTCTTTGGCATGCATGCTCTTGGTTGTTATTTGAAAAGATTGGTGTAAGAAAGTCAAAACAATTTTAACCAAACTTTAACAAATAATTTTAAACTAATAATTTTTTATTTGACTCCAAAGAAAACAAAATCCAAGGTGAGATCGGTATAAGTTTCATCAATGTCTGGGTTTGATATTTGGCCTCGGTGTTCTGTCTTGACATAGGATGGTTACCTTGCAGTCGAATTGGAGATTGGCCTTAAAGGCCCACTATTTTTTGTAAAATAAAACATTAAAATACAGGCTTCTAACAACTTTTTCAGGTTGAATATCAATTCATGGTGTTCACTACATAAAGTAAATTATTTCGATAGTGCCCCTGTCTTCAAAAATGTCACATGTGCTACCAAATCTGATATCTTGGCCAAAGGTCAAAAGTGCAACACTGCAAATTTAGGTACTAACAGACTGTGTGCACGGACTGTTTATGTTTCCAAGCTTGAATTGTATTTATTTGCATATTTTTACAATGTTTGATGCCATAATTCCTTAATCCTTTAAAAGTATTCATTAAGGGCAACTTGGGGAGCGAGTGTGGACAATTTGGACTCTTTCCTTTTTTTGTTATTTGATGATATTTTGTTGTTGGATTTCGCTATAAGGGTATCTTATATTATTGAGAGACTCAAATGGCCAATGGACATTACCCACATTCCTTTTACGAAGTTTTTAAAAGTTTGGTATGCCAAACTTTGCAACAGAAATGTGGCAATATATTCTTTGTATGCTTCAAATTTTGGAGTTAAAATGGCCCTGATTTGGCTAGAGTGTATGATTTATGTATTTTTTCTTGAGTCTAGTTAGTACCACCAGAGTTGTCTAAATATGGAGCTATAGGAACTAAAGAGAATACATGGTGATAAAACATGCTTTGAGTCCAAAAGGTTTCTCATAGAACGCAATGTAAGATTGAATCTTCATGTCTTTGGCTTGTGTATGATATAGAATGTTTGTAGTGGATTCTCCTCATTCTCCACAGGAATGACAGTAGGAAAATAAGTTGAATGGGTGAATTGAAGTATATTGCTCATCTTTTCATCTATTGCAATGATCTTGAATTTTCATTCGAAGCAGTTTATTTCCAAATTTATTGATAAAAATGTTGCAATATAAAAAAAAATTGACTAATCACATCTTGGTAAAATTAAAATTAGCATTACAAACGTGCGAGTTAATTAGTCAACATTTTGTTTTCCCATTGGCATAACCTAGTAGGATTTTTGTTGTAATACACCTTGTTCTTTTAGTTCATATAGTTTTTTTAAGTTTTTGTTTTTAATTATACTCTTGGTTTTCCCAATTTGAGCTTAATACATGATGAAGAATTTATGAAAGTGTCCCAAAACTTGTTTAAGCAAGCATACAACATAGGTTTAGGACAGAGTCACATATAGCCATCTACTATTTTATGTTTCATGCCCTTATAGTTACCAAAATTGTTTTTGGTAGATTCTGTTAGGGTCCTATGTTCCATAGTAATCAAGAGTTGTTAATCTTCTAAGTTAGTCAAAAGTCAAAAGTCAAATTTTGGTCTATTCTAGCAAACTTTTCCTAGTCACAAAGCAAAGAGTATCAGTTTGACAGAGAGTATTAATCTGATAAAGTGTATCAGAGCTACATCATCATGTTCCATACTCCAAGGCATATATTCATTTATAGCAAGGATCAATAGTCCTCTCCAAAAACCAAATTTGGCACTTGACTGCACTTTGATTGTGCAAAAACATCAGAGTTTTTCTTTTTTTAGTCACATGTTTGAGAGACGATAGTGACCCATAAGAGATGAATATTTGGAAAATGGAGGAGTTTTTTTTAATAAGAGGAAAAAGTAAAATAACCTATCTCACTTTTTACACAGGTGTTAAAGGGTGAGATATCCATGCACGCATTTACAATCTATTTTTTTGAATGCGCAAAGGCATGTTTTAGTCATCTTTTTGCATAGAATATTATGAAGAACTGGAGTAGAATTTTGGGAAACCAAAAGAGGTTTATTTAAAAAGCATATTCATATACAAAAAATTCTTTCAGTTTATACATAGGTATTAGGGTTAAAGAGATATCATATTGTATTTGACCCCTATTTTTCGCTGTGCTTCTAGCAAATTCGTTGCGCTTCTGTGTAGCAAATATTTTACTCCATGTAAATAGTCAAATGGTAATTTGGTGAATGTAAATGGTAAAAATCAATTTTATTAAGGTTTGGTAAATTTAATTGCAAGATGATAAGGTCGAATTCATGTATTGGATTCTTTAAAGCATAAGCTCAAGTAGTTTAGGAAAAGGAGGAAAATCAATTCTAACTCCTCCTAGGTTTTAGCAATGATAAGATGAATGCATGAGTAGAATTCGACCTCCTTAGGAGGATTTTGACTTGTTTTCATTATATATGAATGTAATGAAATGTATTAGAGGTGGGATGTCTGAGATTTTGAGAGACAAGGAGCAACATATGCCTGTACTTTTCCTAAATTGAACACAAAGATAGTTTGCAGACTTGTGAAGAGATTCTTGTGATTTGATCATTGGTATGAGTCTTTTTCTTCAATTGTGTAATGTTTCTCTACTTTATATGATAGATTTTATGATCTCCATACTGTAATTGTCTTCATGATCAGCTTAAGAAGTGATTTACAGAAATCAATCTTATGTTCTGTATTGTTTTAAGTTGACCATTTTTGTTTACACCTTCAACTTGTAAATTGAACTCATATGAAATTTGTGCTCAGTTTACACTTTCCTTTTATTTCCATCACCACTATACTACAACCAAATCATAAACATACCAATGCTTATTTCTATCTTTCCTTTTCCACAGTTGCATCCTTGTTTCTGGTTCACTAGGATTTCATAAAAACAGTGACCTATTTGAAAACATGAATCCATCTCTTTTCTCATCTCCAACAAATCAAATTATCCATTAGTGAGCTTAATACCTAGCCTAACATCTTCTCCATTCAGTCATTTAGTTGGCTGATCTAAATGAGAGAGCCCACTCTGGGTTGGTAGGGCTAGCTACTCAATCCTAAAGATTGGTTTGTGGTTACCTCTTTGGTTTCTTTTCTCAGCCTTGGGAATCTAAGGAGTGCTAACAGATTCCATTGTGAATATTATTTTTCAATCCAAGTGTTTGATGAAATCATCCAAAGAAGCATAGTGTTGTTAAAGGCGGACATTGTTAGATAAGACCAAAATTGGCATGTCAAGGATGCCCTGAAACTCCTTGTCAAATCCAAAGAAAAGGGATGGATCCTAGTTTGGTCACTGTTATAGTCAAACTTATAAAACATATAAACATCATTCCCAACAAAAATTAAATGACCTTCTTAAATAGACCTCTTCATTGCATCTTGCTTCAAAATAAAAGTACCATTCTAGAATGTTTACTAATGCATGCTCAACATCTTCTAAAGCTTAATCTACCTGCATCCAACTGAGGGGTATTTATGTCTATACCTAGTTTATACTGCAAATCATTTTTTTTGTTTCCATTAAATAATCATGTTAGCACAGGGGCAGACCTAGGGTTCAACGCTTCAACAACACACCAACAAAACCCTAACTAGCAGCCCTTTGGGCAACATCTGCAAAGAAAATGAAGTCTCACCCGAGGTAGAGGTAGGGGGGGTTGCAGAACTCAGGTGTCTACAACCAGGCTCAGACACAGATCTGTGATTACAACACTTGAAAGAGCACTTAGCCAATAATGTGAATTATATTATGGTTCACATTCACATCGCAGATTAACCCTTATTATATATCAGTGCAGTAATAATCAAGATCAAGCCCTTAAAACCTCTTAGCACATAGCATTAGCTTAGATCTAACATTCAAATACCATTAAGCATTAAGAAAAAAAATCATATGCATTCATTATATGTTATAACAACAACACTAAGCAAATAAACACATAAACAACAATGCACAAAGCACATCAAGACGCAAGATCTACGTGGTTCACCGCAATATGGGGTTACGTCCACCAACTTCTTCTTCTTATTATCATTTATTAGTCTTCTTTCAATCTCTTACATTCATAATCTCTTGCGCACAAAGCCATAGAGCCAACTCTGTAGAGGATGAGAGATATGCGTGCACCTCGCCAGATCCTCCTTCCCAGAATCAGTTCAAGGCACAAAGCCAACTCCTTACTAGCAAAAATCCTTACTTTACACTACCAGATTTCACAAAGAAACTTACAATCTCTCACACTAAGCCAAACATATTGTGCACATAGCTAACCACTAGGCTTATTACATCGCCTAGCTACTTATTTATACATTTACAATAAGGCCTAATCATGGGTAAACCCATGGGATGACATCCCTTAAACCATTACATAAACCCCCAAATCCCTTTGTTGGGTCCACAATCTTGCAAAATGAGTGAGATCCCACGATCTTAGCTCTACCTGGACGCTCCATCTTCGACTAGCCTGTTGAAGTCCTGAAAGTGGTCAAACATGACCAATGTTTCCTCAAAACTTGGTCGAGGGACAGTAGGCCCCCAACACTCACCTGTGACTCATCCCGAGTCACTCATATCTAGGAAACACTACTTCAAATTGTTGTTTCACTAGAGCCTCCTTCTCGGCGAACTCCTGAATTAGTTGCTCTATAGCAGGCCCTTCCAGGCAGTGTTCCACTGTCGTAACCACTTGTTCCAGCTATGTGCCTTTTCTTTTAATCTCTTTAAAAAGCATGTAGGATTCATCCTGCACCAGCTAGAGCCTTTGTGTAACCTCCATGACTCTTCTCTTGATGGAAATAATTTGTTGTTGGACTGTCTGTTGTTCCTGTGATTTTTTCATCTTCTCGATTGTAGTAAGCAGCTTCATATGTGCTTGCACGGTGGACGCCTGCTACTTCACTTCCTAGAGTTGTGCCTCTAGCTTACTCAACTCTTTATCTGCTGCAAGGTGCTCATAGGTCTGCGCACTACGATGACTCAGTTTCTTACACTCTGAGGTGAGTACCCTGATTCTTTCTACTCTACTATTGGTGATTTCTTCCCTTTGATCTCACACTTCTTGCAGAGAGCTTGGCACTGCTTGAAGTTCCAACTCTGTCACTCTTGCTTGAAGATGTTGAATGGCCTCAACAAGCTTCCCCACTTGAATTTCGGTCGACTCTTCTTCCTCTTGTGCCAAGCCCGTCATAGAGCGCAATGATTTAGTCACTCCTTCTTTAACCACAATCTGCTTTGTGAGCAGCTGGTCTTTTTCTTTTTGGATTTTCTCTTTGTCCTCCTCGAACATTGCCCTAATTTCATATTTCTCCTTCTGCGCAACTTGAAGTCACTCTAGGACATCCTCCTTATCTTGCTTCGGGGATTCTATAGCCTACTCCTTTTCTTCTTAGACACGACGAAGTTGAGCCTCTGTTGCATATGCTAACCTTCGTAATTGGGTGGGCTCATCCCCCAATTCTGCAATCTTCGACGAAGGTGCATTAGGTACCACGTGGCTTGAATAGAAGTCTTGTTGTATGTCTTTGAGATCTTTCTGAATTCGTTCATACATTGTCTCCTGATTTGCTCCATGTCTCTACAAAATATCCTCTGAAGCATCCTCTATTGCTGTGATGATGAGATCGACATAGTCCATTGTGAGCACATTATTCGACTGAGGCTTATTGGCTCAGGTCTTCTTTCTTGTTGAAGGTTTTTGCGAGGAAACCTTCCTTTTCTTTGATGTTTTGGCCTCAGTAGGGGGATCCTTCGACAGTGTCACTTTGCCTTTGTCTTGATTTTCTCCTTCTTCCCCTCCTTCTTCTTGGTTTACTTCATCTCCTCCTCCTCCTGCAAGTGAATCAGGCCTACTTTCCTCTGAGGCATTTTCCTCCTCATCACTTTCTATGTTTTGTACTTCCTCCTTTTTATTCTTTTTCTTTGCGCTAGTCTGTCCATCATGTTCGACCCGGGTGACCAAGGGCCTTCCAATGATGTCGAGGTCAGAGAGTTCTGCATTTTCCACCAATATAAGGAACTTTGCTAGCCATTATTTGGTGATCTTCGTCATGTCTTCATCGGTCAACTTATAGTAGGAATGCAGTTCCTCCTTACTCTCATCCCTGCGCGCGGTGATGTAGATAAAGTGTCGATCTGTGTGGAACTTCGCTAGTGGCATGTACTGGTGCAGTGTATTTGGGGTCATTCATGGAAATACCTCAATGGCATGCTTCAGCTACTAGTAATAAGCATGGAAGACAACGTTCGATTGCCACTTCTTTGACATGTCATTCGTGTACCACGCGGTGGAGAACCTCGCGACCAATGGCTCTGATGGCTCAACCTCATGGAAGGTTGCTCCTTCCGGCATTTTCCAAGCGAAAAATGTGATTAAAACCAATAACCAACTGAAATGGAACTCGTAGCCCTGATCCTGTTCTTTGCAGTAGTCCTTCTCGAGCTCATTGATGAGGTAGCTCGCCCAGTTCATTTGCATTCATCCTACGCACTTCCCTGTGAGGTCTACTACGAATCTTGTGACTTGTGTTGGACGGTTCTTTCTGACAATCTTACCAGCTATAAGCTAACAAGCTAGGAACACTGCACCATCCTGGATGGAGGCTACCTTGTAGCCTCTCTTTTCCTTTTCTACATTTCCATAGTCTTCCTTTATGCATTGTGTTATGGAGAAATCTGAAGTCTTCCCTGGGTAGAACTGGTGAGGGTCCAGTCCTTGAATGCTTAGTCCTATGATCAGGTGGATCAACACTGGATCCACAGTGATGTGCCTGTCAAGCCACAAATAGCCTCTATGATAGAACGACAGGAGGAGTTTAACACAAGAGTTAGCATCTTGGTGTCAGCCAAAGTGAGGGATCTTCATCACGTTCAGGATCATTGATTGTGCAATATCCTTTATCCACAGCTGGGAGACTATGCGCAGCTTCTTCCCAGTCATCTTCATCAAATACCTATGTGGCGCAAGCATCGCATAGTTTTTCTAGTCTCCTAGGTTGAAGTCGTTGTTCTTCAAAGCTGGCATGTGTCTTAACTACGATCCAACTACATGTATCCCCTTCGGTATGTACGTGGTGATCAACGTGTATTCAAATTCACACAGGATATTGTCGCAGTTCACCATGCCAACCAAAGGCAGTATGTACTCTGGCAAGACCGATGGGATTTTCTTCATGTTACCCAAATCATCACAATGTTTGCTTCACTTCTTAGTAGTATGAATAGAATGATGTCTAGTCCAAGGGGATGCTTGTAATTATCTAGTCGACGAAACCTATATTCCTATAGGCATGCCTCTCTCAGCCATGAGTTCCACGAGAATCTCCTCCATGGATTTTTCTAACATGCTATGTTCACCCTACATTCACACTTGTAACCAAATAAATCAGGTAGGAGAGCAGACAAGTGAGGTAATCAAATGGAGGAGAAGTCTAGAAAGCACAGCGCAATACAATGGATTCTTTGTTAGCTCGAATATCATGGTTTTCAAAAGGTGGTCCCGGCGCAATGTCCGACAAGTTAAATAAGAAAGCGTCATAATGGATTCCTCCAACGGTAGGAATGCCAGGATCAATACAAATAAGTCTATTATGGCCCGGTCTCAACGGTCCAACAACGGTCTTTCCAACAATAACTGTGTTTCTATCCGTTCGGGAGCATCATTCTAACGGTTGGGGTGCCTCCAATGGTAATATAGATTCATCGTGGTGAAGTCCCATTCTACGTGGTTCTGCTATTCCGGCAGGGTTCAAGTTATGTAGATCTGCCTCCTGCGAAGTCTTCTCTGGAACCTTCTGTAATTTTCATAAATTGGATTTCTTCTTATTGAGCTTCCTTGCCTTCTTTCCTATGATCCGAGTCTCTGGATTCCTCTTTCCATTCTTATTCTTATCTTTTCTTAGCATAGTAACTTCGTGCTTCTGGTTTTCTTTCAAAGGGGTTAAAGGTAATACCTCTTATCTTACTATTTATGGGGTGGATACACTTCTTTCCTACATGGAAAGGTTCTTTAAGCCTTTCTGCATTCTTTTAACCTCAAAAACAAATTCAATTTCCCTATGTTGCTTAGACTTGTCGTATTTTTCTTATATTAGTTTCTCTATTCTTCTAGCTATGAGATCCCTTAGTTCTTGCTTTTTCTTTTCTGTGGTTACCTCCTCTGTTTTCCTTCTGATCTGGTCCTTCTCAATCCAAGTCTTTCCTAACAAAAGTGAAAAAGGGTTGTTGTTCTCAACAAACTTAATGACTTTAAATTCTTCTTCAGTCGATGTTTCATGAGCAATCACAAGTATATTAGTAACTCTTCCACATAGGATTATCATCTTTCCTTTAAAAAATCCTATCTTTCCCAATGAAGGTACTGTAGCAGGCTTTCCCAAAATTTCCCAAGTGATTTCTGGCATAATATTTCCATGTGTTTCTTCATCCAATACACAGTCTATGTTGAAGTCTTCTATTCTTGTAACTATCTGTTGTTTTTCTTTCAAGATCTACGATAAACTGATGTCGTTGTGATCATCTATTGCTTCTTTTAACTGTATTAACATAGTTTCTGGCTCTTTTTCTGTATGGTTCTCTAACATTTCCTTAGTATCTTAACCTTCTTCATAGTTTTCTTGTCTCGTGTTCATATTTTCAACTTTAGCAATCATTCTTGGACAATCCTCAACCTCATGACCAATAGATTTACAACAAAGACAAATAGGACATGTACCAGGGCATTCCTTAGCAAGATGTCCTGGTCTTCTACAATTATAACACAATGTCAATCCTCTCTTTCTTTTAAATGATCCCCAGCCTCTCATGTACTACGTACTGGGATCATAGTGTTGGACCTGCAATTTGCAAAAATTCTTTCTAGGTTCCTGCATCCACTTATTAGTCCAAAAATTCTTTCTATGCATAGGAATAACATATCTTTCTCTATTTCTATCAAATTTATCCATATCAACTCTTTCTTCTAACTATGCCCTAGTTTTCAGACTAGGACAATATCTATCAAATATACCTAGATTCATACTTTTGAAGAAAAAATTTCCACTTATCTTACCTTTACTAGAGGACAAATCTTTAAGATCTTACCTCTTTTCTTTAGATCAGGCTTCTCTCTTAGCACAGAGATTCGCAAGTTAAGTAGAATAATGTGCACTACAACAATAGATCTACGCACAAAGATTTCTCTTTTCTTTAGTTCCCAACAATCGCATTTTCAGGTCCTAGCAACATAACCATTTTTTGGCACAGGGGAAGACCCATGGTTCAATGCACCAACAAAACCCTAACTACCGACCCTTTTGGCAACACCTGCGAAGCAAATGAATTCTCACCCAATGTAGAGGCAGGGGGGGTTGTAGGACTCAAGTGTCTACAACCAACATGGGACACAGATATGTGATTACAACACTTGACAGAGCACGTAGCCAATAATATGCATTAGATTATGGTTCTCATTCACATCGCAGATTAACCCTTATTATAGATCAGCGCAGTAATAATCAATATCAAGCCCTTAAAACCTCTTAACACATAGCATTAGATCATATCTAACATTGAAATACCATTAAGCACTAAGAAACAACATCATATGCATTAATTATATGTTATAACAACATCACCAAGCAAATAAACACATAAACAACAATGTACAAAGCACATCAAGAAGCAGGATCTACATAGTTCACCCCATTGTGGGGCTACGTCCACCAACTTCTTATTCTTCTTCTTTATTAGTCTTCTAAAATCTCTTACATTCATGTGCTCCTATGCACAAAGCCACAAATCCAACTCTACAGAGGACAGGAGATCTGCACGCACCTCACCAAATCCTCCTTCCCACTATCAGGTCAAGGCACAAAGCCAACTCCTTACTAGCACAAAGCCTTACTTTACACTACCAGATTGCACAAAGCAACTTATAATCTCTCACACTAAGACAAACATACTGTGAACATAGCTAACCACTAGGCTTATTACATCACTTAGCTACTTATTTATACATTTACAATAAGGCCTAATCATGGGTAAACCCATGGGCCGAAATCCCTTAACCCATTACATAAACCCTAAAATCCCTTTGTTGGGTCCACAAGCTCATAAAATGAGTGAGATCCTGTGATCGCAGCTCTGCCTGAACACTCCATCTTCGACCAACCTGTTGAAGTCCCAAAAGTGGTCAAAAACGACCAACGTTTCCTCAAAACTTGGTCAAGGGCCAACAAATCCTTTGCATTTAAATCAGATGGAAACTTATTACAGATACCTTTCTGCAATATTTATAACATTTTCCAGTGTCTCTAGGTCTTATAGGACTTCCTTAGCTTTCTTTTGAAAATCATAGACAGTCTTCACAGTCCTTCAAAGTGAAGTGTGGCATAGTTTCCTAAAGATTCATACATAGTCTCATCACCAATTGTTACAAATCCATTATGAATCCAGTAAGGCACAACGATGTCATTACAAGCAGTAGAGATTTGAGCCATCTCATTTTCACGATGGGAAATATAATATCCACTCCTCCACCATGAACAAACAGTAACCCAAATGTGCAACACTCATTGTATTGTATTCAATATGCCATCCTAGCTCATCAACTACTGTTATTTTCCTTTCTGAATCTTCCTTTATGAATCTGACATGCTAGTAAGATTGTTAGTGTGGAGGTAGCATTAAATTTTTAATGAACCAATTGCTACAACACTAGCATGTGGCTTGGATTGGATTGTTTAAAAGAAAATTGTGAAATATACACCTTCCTCCTTACCCAAGAGAAAAATGTCACGGCCCATAGAATTACTAGATAGCCCGACAATAGTTTCTTGGTTTTCAAAGTGCCCAACATCACCCAAATTGAATTTATAAGATAAGATATTGACAAAGATTTGAAAATTAATGTGAAGGAAGCAGGTGGGATTGAGGTGGGAAGGTATTTTTATCCAACCATGTTTGATGTTGTATTTAAAACTTTTAGTCTTGACCAACCTCTCAGTCCTTTAGGAAGGCCCATGCAAGAAGATGCTCAAGAATTTCTTAGTTTTGTTATGGATTAGTTGCACAATGAACTACTTAAACTGGAAGGTAGTGACCTAAATGGCTCTGGTGGAAACGAATTTTCATTGGTTACAGTTAGTGGCAATGATGATTGGGAGATTGTTGTCTCTTAGAATCAAACTGAAATAATTAGAACACAAACTTTTATGGAGTCATAACTAAGTTCCATATTTGGGGGGAAATTGAGGAGTGTTGCCAAATCAAGAGGTAAATATATGTCCTTTACATCTTATATATTTGTTTGAAGTGAGAAGCGAATCTTTGATTTGTATCCTTTTGTAGAAAATAGATTTTAAATTTCTACCTTTCATAGTTGCACTAATTTATAATCACATCATCATCTAGATTATGGAGGGAATCTGGTGGAGAAATTATTTTTCAGAAACATAATGTGTATAATAGTGAATTAAATGACTAAAGACAATTGTAGAAATAAAACATGATAATGTTGTAGTGGACATAAATTTTATTCTCTATTGGTTGTGTACAATGGTGGTAGCAATCTCTAAGAAGAGATGCATCCTGCTCCCATTAGCCAAAAGCCCCATGCAAGAGGGTGATTCCCTTATTCATTAACATATACAACATAAAATGAAAGGAAAATAATATGGAAAGACCAAGGACAAAGCAGGTGGAAGGCCAAGAGTTGAGTGCCCCGAGTTTTAGTTGCAACACTTGATTTGTTGGGATTGTTAACTTTTCACTCCAAAATTTGATTGGGATGCAATATAGCTTATTGGGAAGCTATGGTTGAGCTATATAATGTGGAAAGTGATATGGACCCTAAAAACAACAACTGGGAAAGGATCAAACCATGTGATTTTCATATTTGACCTGAAACTTCGAAATTCATTGACTATTATAAAAAGGCCTTAACTGCCACCTAGATCACCATTTTACTTGGAAGCACTGCTAATAAAACATAAATGGGATGAGATGGGACTTTCTTCACAGTTCATGATAATGTTGGAAGTGGCATGTCCCTATACTCAGGATGATTTTGAGAAAAAAATCATAGATGATCCGAGACAACAAGCAACTACTAATGCAACCATGCAACTTTGAAAGTGTACCTTCATATCTTTGTATCGACACGAGGCACTAGATACTAAATAATGTCTCTACATGCTTACAAAACGAATGCTTGACCATTGTCATTGAGAATTCAATACATTTTAAGGAAAGGTTTCCTATTGAAGATTTGGTGGCTTAGGCTTGTTATTCTTGTGTATGGAATGAAAAAGATATGTTTTATTAGAACTATTACCCTTGTGTATGGTTTATTAAGTGGTATTTGATTAATCAAATTGAGGATGAAAGCACCGAGTTTGCACTTTGCCGAAAGAAACATTTCCTTTCTTTATTGCATGCTACATTTGGAAGTTGGAAAATGTCAATGCTTTCAATTCAATGTTTTTGATCCAAAGTGTGTTAGAAACCATTTAGTACACATAATGAAGGCCAACTTTTTCACCCTTTTGAAACAATTTATTCCTTATTCATTGGTTTATGATATTTGTAATATCTTGAAATTTATGCACTTAAATATACTACAACTAGTTTTCAGGAGTACAAATTAGTAATATTGATAGTTCCCAAGCCAGGAAGAAAGAGGGAAGGGAGAAAGGAAGAAAGGAATTATGTTAGTGCATTGAAATGGTAAAAAAAAAACATGTTATATGGAATTTACTGATAGTTTAAGTATAAAATAGAAATAATGCTTACATTTGGTTGTTGCATGACTATCTTTTGATTTATATACACGCTCAAAATTTCTTTTTTATATTTCAAAAGTGGTTTATTACACTTTGGCATATCTCTAGATTCTCATACCAGCAGAAGCAGATGCAAAAGTGGATCCCGTGGATATTTAGACACAAGCTGCAAATTTTCGGGTTATCCCAGAACACCTTCTATTATATCACCCATCATATGGCATATGAATTCTATGATATATTAACTAGGATAGCATATGGGACAAGGAAGAACACTTATTTACACAAAATTCACCAAGACTTTAAAGGTTTAATAATTAAGTGAAAGATTCGCCAAGATTTTACAAGATTTTATAATTTAGTGAAAGATTCACCATTTTTTTACAAGATTTTATAATTCAGTGAAAGATTCGCCAAGATTTTATAAGATTATATAATCGACTAAGAGATTCGCCAAAAAATTATATATACATATTATATTATTGATAAAATAGCCTTCAATTTTTCCTATGTATCATGGGGATTCTCCCAATTATTATACATATAAATTTAGGGGGGGTTCTTAAAATCACGACTGAAAGTGAGTGAGTATTAGATCGATCTCGGTCAAAAATATCATTCCATTTAATAATTTTCATAGCGGTGAAGGGGTAATAATATGAAAGAACAATGGTAGTAAAATAGAACACGGGTTTGAAGGTAGCCGGATCACACTTGTCATAATCCAAAGAACATTTTGCATTAGCTTCTCAATCTTATAGATCTAATAAATCATCCAATGAACGAGAAACATGGCCAAGAAATATATCATTGGAGAAAAAATATGAACTAATTAGTAGAAGGAGAAACAACGAAATGAGTGGCCTAAAAAAGTGGGAAATATTTTCCCATTGATGAATCCCCAACTACTCCATGTACCAGTATTTCAACCACGAGAAAAACAACATCAAATACATCCATTCCACCATGTCATGGACATCTCCACAATAACATATGATTCTTCACAACCAAACCTTCCTAAGCAAGATCTTTATATCTCAGTTTGGGGGCATAAGTCCCATAAGGGTTAAAATATCATAGTAACTAATGTTCATCTTCCCCTAATTTGACATTGTCACTTTCAGGGCATCTGTATATGACTTCCAAGAATTCACAAGATCCACTCCCAATCCATTTTCCTCCTAGGTGAGACATTTTTGTTTCCAATTTGTAGACATCTCCTAATTCACAAGATATCATAGTGAGAAAAAACCTTGTCTTCAAAGTTTATGTGTCACCTAAGGATGTAGTCTCTGCTTCCCTTTACTACCTATCCAAGGATCAATTCTTATATCGAATTTATCCCCTCTTACCACCTTCCATTTCAACCAATTACCAATTAGATATAAAGCTAAGTTCACAACTTTCCATATAATCGAGGCATTATACATTTGTTTCAAAAGGGTACAAATCCAAACCCCTATTATGGCTGGGTACATGTGCTTATCTCTAATTACCTAGAGATTTTGTTTCTAGGTCCTTTGAGAAAAGGAAGATTTTTTTTAGTTACCATCTTCCATTTGATTTTGGGGCTGCCAATTTTTTCTAGGATGCCAACACAAGTCCTTTCTTAGATTTTTTCCTGACCAAATAAAATTGTATCACAATTTCCTAATTGCTTCCAATACACCTTTTGGGACATAGTGCAATGAAATTTGATATGCTAGTATGACTAATAGCATAACTTTGACAAGTACCAATCTCCCCCCTCCTGAGAGACACCTATTGCAACAATGTTTTATCTTCTTTTATACTTAGGAAATCAACCATTTCCAGTCACCTTTTTTGTATAGATTTGGTTTCAAGTAGAATCGAAAATACTTTAATACTTGATCCAAATATATCACCTGGTATGGAAACTGTTGGGAGAAATATACATGTTCATGCTTTGTTATGCCCCACATGAACATAATGGAATTATCCAAATTTATTTCCATCCTTATAACTTTACAGAATAAGTCCAAAATGGTTTTAAGCTTTTCAACAATTCTTCTAGTTCCTTCACTTAAAATTAATACACCATCCACAAATAAAATATGTGTGATGTTTCAATCCTCACCAATGCAAATCCTTTTAAATATACCATTTTATTATGCCTCTTTTAGTAGTTTACTCAACCCTTAAACTATTAGTAGAAATAGGAGAGGAAAAAGGGGGAATCCCTATATAAGCCCCTTTCCAGGTATGAAGAAAGGTGATGTTGTTCCATTTATTAATACAACAAATGATATATAAGTAATGCAACTCATCACCCATACTACAAAATTGTGATAAAATCCCAAGTGAATGAGGATCAATCTCAGGTAAAACCATCTTACCCTGTCATAGGCTTTTGAGAGTTCCACCTTGATTACCATCATTTTTTTTTGGTCTTGATCAATTGGAGGCTTTCTTGAGCTATCCTAGTTTCCTTTCGTATTTGTCTTCCTGCCAAAAACCCAAATTGCTCACTTGAGATTTGTTTCTATAAGAACTTTTTAGTCTTCTCACAATGACCTTTGAGATGATTTTGTAGATGCAATTACATAAGGACATTGGCTGGAACTTTTCAAAAGTTGTCAGATTATCCTATTTTCGAATCAAAGCAAGGAAGGTAGTGTTATACACCCCAAGAATTTAGCCTATGTTTTTTGTGGTCTCCACCATGCTCCTTAGATGTTATTCATTAAATTCATTCATATCACCCTAGGAAGAAGTCCTTAGGCCATCATGCCCATGGATTTTCTCCCTTTGCAAGCTCTATAAAGTTTGAAGCAATCCATCTTTCCCCACTTCTTTCATCAACTCCAAGTTTTCCTCATTGTTATAAATTTGGGAAAAGAATTGGAGATTCTTATGACTTCAACAATAGTGGCCCTAGAGTCCTCTTTGAATAGAATGGAGAAGTACCTGTAAAATTTGTTTTCCACCTATTGGTTCCCTTGTAAATCTTCCAAACTGAATTTATAAATTACATTCTCTATCTTTGGGTTGGATTATAGTGTTTTTCTTCAAGAAAGCCTAACCCCCCTCCCATATTCCCAAGGAAGACTAGGATTCCTTTACTTCTCTATTAGAGGTTATATTTTGAAGCTTCTATTTGTATAGAGTCTCTTTGGAATCCTTTAGGATTATATTCCAATTCAAGATTTTCTCGAGTCCCCGCCTAGTTTTCTTCTTCTACAAGGGACTTGTAATACCCCTAGGTAGAAACCCAATTGTAAATATAAATGTAAATGTAAATGTAATACATATAAGCTGGTGAGATGATGGTACAGGGTCTTTGGTTCGGTTATGAATGCATTGATTCAGTGCGTGGGAATTTCATACCAAAGAAGGGCATGCATTTTATAATGTATTGTGCACCTATGTAAGTGTGAGAGGGTTGCACACTAAAGGAAGGGTGTGCACCATCCTGAGTCCTACGTAAAATGGAGTAAGTGTAGGGTTTTTGGGGCTAGAGTGCCTTTCTGTATATGAATTTTGAGGCCAAAGTGCATGTGCGGTTATTAGGATGGAGAGCCATATGTTAAATGGCCAATGAGCCATCTTCGTAATAGGTAATCACAGACAATATTAATGAAAACACATCATTGTTGTAGACCAACCATGTAAAAGAGTATGGGAGATAAACTCCACTAGGTAGGGGAAAAGGGGATAAGCTAGGGGGGATTAAGCCCAAAGGAATATTATATTAATATTCCTTCAAGTATAAAGTATGAATATTTATTTGTATCTTAAGTTCTAAGGATGGGGACAACTGGGGGTTCAAGTGGACTCAAGGTAGTTCCCAACATGACAAGTGTCAAGTTAGGAACATGCATACATATAGTTTGGACTTAGTTCATTTTCCTATCATTCTATCATCATTTGTTCACTCACTCAATTGTCATTCGTAACCTGTTGTTACTATACATGTACATGTACCTCTACCCTGGTTAGCTTTGGAGTTGGACTGAAGAAGTGAGTTGTCAGGTTTGTAGGATATTGAAGAGGTGGGTTGTCAAGCCCATGAGCTTTCTCTCCGGGTGAGAGAATTGATGGAAATTGATTTCTGAAGGTGCCAAACTACAACTACAGGGCTTTGAGACTTCTTGTCCGACCTGTTGTTGAAGCCCCAGAAAGGAAGTGGGGAAGCCGAGGGACTGTTGAGAAGAGAAGGGGTACACTTCCTGGGGAAGTACATGCATGTGGGTAATGAGGGACTACAAGATGTTAGTTCGAGTTGGCACCTGTGACTGAGTTTCTTGCTGTCTGAGATACCTTAGCCTAGTTAGAAATCCTTTACCTGAGTGGATTTTAGCCCTAGCTCAAGGGGTGACCTACTGCTGAGAGTTATGCGTAGTGCATTCTAAGGTTGGGAGGAATGTGGAAGGTATGCACACAATTGGTTTTCTTTTAATCAAATATAAGTGTCAATTCTATGTTAATTTATGTGTTGCGTTAATATTTATGCATTTGTTTTCATGGGTTTTTTTCTATGTATGTTGCATGCATATTTATGTTATTGTTTTTTATGAATCTGTGGATTTGCAAAGTATTTTTATGATTTAAATTAGTATCAGAGTTCAAAATTTTAAGTGGCATAACCTAGTTGGTGACTGGGGATGCTACAAGACTTTTCAATTACATGTGAGGGATAAGGGTTGAGGGAACAAGTTTGTTAATGCCTAATAGGCTAGGTATAAATTCACAAAAGACTCTAGTCCTTTTGTTTCTTCGTCTAACCCCCAGGTTCAAAAAATAAAATTTTATGAAGAATTCCTATTATAGGGGATGGTAATTGTGGGGACTTACCCAAGAGAGGTATGAAATCCTTGTTGTCATGAATGACATCCATGCTCTATTCCTTGTGGAGACCCAAGGCCACAGGTTTCTCTGTTGGTTCCGGTATCTTGTCCAAGGTTCCTTCCAAGTGCCTATTTTCAGTTATAACTTCTTCCCTTTGAGTAATTTGAGGGGATTCTAGCAGTTTCACCACCAATTCCAGAGGCTCTTTTCTCTAAGAACATTCCTTCATTTGTAAAGGGTAATTATAGTCCACTGCGAAGTGTCCATAGTTGTGATGTCAACCACATCTAAAGGGTACACCTTTGTAATCAATATTTCACTGATAATGGTCTTTACCTCTCTGAATAACCACTTCCTTTGCCACTCCTTTGCTAGCTTCTAGACCTACTAGTATTTTGGTCATTCCAAAGTATCTAGTATCCTAAAAAGGTAAATCAACTTCATAATACTAGCCAAGGGATTTTATTATTTCTTTAAATACATCGTCGGAAAATAAATAAGAGGTAGCCCGGGTATTTGAACCCAAACTGGAAGTATATTCACTCGAGTCATTCTCGCATCAAAATCGACATGCCATTCTTAAGAAAGAGATTTTTGGCTCCTCATTTCCACCTACTTTACAAAACTTTATTTACCACTCCAACCAAATTAAAAACTCCAAAGTCATTATGTGGGATGCATAAACCACCATAAGTTCAAAATTAAGTCTCATGGAATCCTTTAAAAACTCACAAAACATCTTTCTTGGAAAACGACCAAGTACTACCTTCTCTTCAAGTTCCATTAGGTTATTTAACCTAGTTTTGGAACCCAAACTTATACTTACAGACTCATGCATTTTCTTACTACATTTCCTCCTTTATGTTTTTCGTTCTCTTTCCAACATGGGTTTCCCGAAGCTCCTTGCTTCCTGTGTCATTGATTTGTTCATTAAACTAATGTCCAAGTATTTACTAAACCCTCTCTCTCCTATCGATCATTTTCATTCTCAAGTGAGTTGCAAGATGTAGTTCCAAATTCCCACATAGTTGCAAAGATGTAATTCCAAATCCCCACATGGAAGGTAATTATAAACATTATGTCACCATCATTCACTCGCTTAATGGTTCCATCACTTTCCATATTAGAGAGAGTGTATTTTTCATTCTCAAGTGAGTTGCAAGATGTAGTTCCAAATTCCCACATAGTTGCAAAGATGTAATTCCAAATCCCCACATGGAAGGTAATTATAAACATTATGTCACCATCATTCACTCGCTTAATGGTTCCATCACTTTCCATATTAGAGAGAGTGTATTGAAGATCATGTACGTTATTGATGGGATAACAAATGCATCAAAAGTTATATTTTTTGAGTTTCTGAATGTATAAATAGATTCAGCATGTTGAAAAATCTTTGGAAATACTTGAATTATATAAATTTAATCACTAAAATCTGCAAATTCAATCATTCATCACCAAATTCGATAAAATCACCAAATTCGATAAAATCAAACAGACAAAAAATTAAAACGTTTAAACCACTGCATTAAAGTACTTAGGAGCTCTCGACGTTTGTCATTTCCCCTCAACTCTGTCCACATTACACCTCGGGTACCACCAATTGCTAAACCCAAGTCCTTAGGAGCTCTCGACGTTTGTTATTTTCCCTCAACTCTGTCCACAGTCCACCTCGGGTACCACCAATTGCTAAACCCCTAGCCAGTTCTCCGGAAATGTCCACCTTGACCTAGTCCACCTCGTGTGCCACCAACTGCTAAGCCCCAAGCCAGCTCTCCGAGAATGTCCAGCGTGACCTCGTCCACTAAGAGCGACCCGTCCGAATTCGTCGCCGTTAACCTTGATAGAATGCCATATAGACCGAATAGAGATGATACTCAGATCGGCTGACCCTCACTCCGTTTGGGTGAATAATCAACTCCTCCATCGTCACCATTCATGCCTGGACAACTCAGCCTATGCTAATTGAAAGCCTGCGGAAACCCTAGATGCGTTTGCAGTCTCTATCTGAAATACATACCTCTTGAAATAGGCATATTTGATTTAGAAACAAATTAAAAAATTCAATAAATCTGATCTTCTGATAAATATAAAAAACTAGTTCTTTACTCTATCACGAAGACTAATGCTTTGCCTGCCGATAATCTAATGAGAGAAGGAATTTCTAAATACTATTAACATCACAGCTCTGGGTGAATGTCTAGTTCCTACAGTGAATTGCCTTTAAGACAGAAGCAGTGGACGGTTGAATTTCTGAGTTTGAAGCGAAAGTCACTCTTCAACACGCTATTTAAAATGAACAGTAAAGTTTGCAATGGTATAATCATTGATTTCAATTTGAAATATTTAGTTAGTTTAATTTTTGTTACTAAAGTTATATGCTAACTTTCTCTTTTGGTTGGCAGTTTTATTTTTTAGATTATTTCCCATACTCAAGACTGATTGTTTATCTCATTTACCATCTATAAATCATAAAAAAAAAATATATATACTTTAGTTTCTAAACCATTGAAAAACTCCACCCTAAAAAAAACTGATTATTTACCTCATTTACCATCTATAAATCATAAAAAAAAAAAAAATACTTTAATTTCGAAACCATGGAAAAACTCCACCCTAAAACCTTTAACTAAATCTTCAAGGATTTCCATCCTCGATCCCATTAGGTGGCTTAACCATAGTACCTTTTATTTTTAAGTGGCTACAGAACTCTTTTCTCCTATAAAAAAAAAATAATCTTTAAAGCCATGTTCTCCCCTATAGGCTTAACACGGGAAGATAAAGACCATTTATTAACTTTATGCTATGAGCACAATCGGACAATTGTGAACCCTGTAGGCAGTAGTAATCACAGATGTTAGCTTAGATATTGGACTCAAGGGCCTTCTTCTAAATGTTATAATGCTATTCCATGAAGTGTGATAATAGTCCAACCTCGTTTTCTACATGTTATTGATTAATTTCCATTATTAAACATTCAACCTCAATATTGACAATGGTGGATTAATTTCCATTATTAAACATCCAACCTCAATATTGACAATGGCGTATGTGTGAACTTAGAAATTGACTCGACATTTCTTAAACATGAGCAAAGATATTGTTGTAGTATTACGATGAATGGATAGTTCTTCAATAAACTAAAAACATTTTTTTATTAAGATTTTGCTCATCCTCATATATGAGGGTGGGTGAGGATTTCTCATATTTAAGGGTGGGCTGGAGAGATAATAAAAAAAACATTATATGAAGGTGAGAATAGAAATAATAAAAAAAACATAATCTATATGAGGGTGAAATGGGGGATAATAGAGAAAACATTATATGAGGGTGAGGGTGGGGAATGTTTTCTCTATTATTCCCCACCCCCACATTCTTAATATATTTGTTTTCTATATTATTCCTCCACCCTCACCCTCTTAATATATTTGATGATAATACATTTATGTGAGAGAATGATGTAGTGTAAACCTTTTATGTTTTTTCATATTTTTTTTAATATTTTGAGATCAATTTTGATCAAAAACTTATTAGAAATTGTTGATTTTGGTTGTTAAATTTGAAGAGTTTTTTCAGCTGAATCATTTAAAAATACAATTTAAGTAACAAAAGATTGTGGTTTCAGTAATAATTACATTACCTAATTACTATGAAGATTTCCGAAAATAATCATAAACATAGAACATGTTTAAACTAAATTATGTGAATATTACAGTTCGTTTGAATATTAGCCTGTGGTCATGTATGTGGTGGTGTTGGTTGAGTGAGAACAAACAAAGGTGAGAAGCAACAACTATAACTATATAATGATGGGTTGAGAACATTAAATAATAAAATGTTAACTTGTTCTTACTTATAGTCATCTTAAGAACATTAAGAAAAATCATTTTGTCTCGTATAGTTGATAGTTGTTTTAAGAAGTTATTTTTTTTAAATCTATTCAAAAGATGATAGATGCAACTATTAAGGTTTTTCATTGTTGTATTCATAGTACAATCCACCACCTTCATTATGTATATATCATATTTACAATCCACCACCTACTTTATTTATACATCATGAATATGAGACTTTCATTTTTATATTATATAGACAGAAAATCAAATCCAATGGTTATTACAATATTTTTCTTTTTACTTTGTGAAAATTGTTAATATTTCAAACTTGCTATAATAACATATATTTTCAAAATACATTAAATATAAAAACATAACATATAACATATGTTTTCAAAATATATTAAAAGCAAAAACATAGCAACAATTGTAATTGTTATTTACCGAATTGAAATACCATCCTGATGCAAATTTTCTTATACAAAATATTCTACCAACTAAAAACCTAAAAGTATGATATCACATCAACTAAATAAAACATTGAAATAAAAGAATTGATTTCACTTAGACCATAAAATTATGGTATAGCAACGCATAAGAGAGCCATCAGCCATAAGGATTTCATCTTTTACCTTTATGTGACCACCTCTCAAACAAGACTTCATGTCTTAGTGCGTTCTAATAGCATATCAAGGTGGTAATAATAGTCCAGTCCCTAAGTTGCCCACCTCTGATAAATTTATATCAATATACATTACTTATATACTTACATCCACTCTATGAACAGCTGCAATTTGTTTTCAGCCAAACCTAACTTCCGCACTAATATATTTTTTTTCGCACACACTACCTTGCTTTCCACTCGGCTTATAACAGTTAATCGAACCCTAAGGTTATATACAATCCCACACTGCAATAGTAAATTTCTAAAAGAGAAGAAATTTTTTAGGGAATCTTCCCAGTGAGCGTATCCTGTCAGAAGCCTCTGATATCTTGGCTTTTGCAGCACCTCTTCTAGCCTCAGCAACAGCTCTTCTGTTCGCTTCTTTCTTATGAGCTTTAACAATTTCATTTTGCATTTTCTCAAATGCCATGGCCTTTTTTTCCTCCAATTTTCTCTGAAACAAAATAAATAGTACTTGGTAAAAACTCAGTCAGCCATAAATGTTGTATGCTCATTTCATCACAATAATTGAACATATTCATACCTCCACTTTTTTCATTTTGATGTTAGCTTTCACTTTCTGCTCGCTCTCCCATGCCTCGATAATTGCTTCATCCCTCTTGAATCTGCAATGCAACGTTCCATTACAGTAGAGTTAATTAGCGCGCACCCAATTGATTCTCAGACTGAGGCCTGCTTCTTTTATTTTACATATTATATTAAAATTCAGCAGCGTTAATCTGTGATGTGCAAATTCACCTGTTATCAACTTTGGCCATTTTGGCCTCTTCCCAAGCGACGGCCTTGGCTTCTATCTCGTCTCTCTTAACCTTTTGCAGAGCGAGCTCCTTTGGAGTGGACAGACGGTTCTCATTGCTTCTTGCTGAAGACGAGTTAGATTCTCTGGGAATGTTCTCGCCATTCCTATTTCCAATTTCTACAATGGTGCCTCTTTCGTTATGCTGGGCATCCCAAGGGCTGGTTGGTGCATCTCTATCTGAAGTGTAAATAAAGTCTCAATCAGACATACAATTGACATACAATGCTGCCTAAAAAAAAATTATATCAATAGAAAATTATCAAATATCAATTTTGATTATAAAGAGAAAAAAATATAGAAATCACAATTTTAATATTATTTAAAAAATACATAAATCATTCAACTTTCTCAAAAATCCTTAAATCTCAATTACTAAAATCTACAATTTTCTAATTTTTTAACCAAATTTTGAATAAAATTAACATGAAAAAAAAAACAACTTAAAACATTTCCAAAATAAATACATTGAATTCCAAAATAAAGACACACTTGGAAATATGAGCACTACTTAGTTTATCAGATTGGAGACAAAGAAAAAAATTAATAGGTAAAAGTAGTGTAAACCATAAAATGAATTTATAGGTTTTAATTTAAATATAAATTTAGATTTATCAAATGCAGAAAATAAACAAATATAAAGATATGAATATGAATAAAATAAAGTTAATTAAAATTCATTTTTTTTTAAATTATTAATATATAAAAAGAATTAAAAATATTAAATAAAACTATTTAAAATTGAAATATCTTTACTATTTTTATTAAAAATATATTTAATTTTTTTTCAACTTAAAACGCTTATGCAATTCACAAAATAATATGCAATCCATAGAAAGGATCATTAACGATGACATATTAATTAATATATAATATATAAACACTAAATATAATATAATGTGCAATCCAAAAAAGGATCATTGCCCATGACATATTGATTAAAATATAATATATAAACACAAATATGAAAGTAGGAAGTAAGGGCTATTCTCTAGATAGTATCATAGCCACATATTAATTAAAATAAAATATATAAACACAAATCTGCAAGTAAAATATAGAGAAGTTGTCGATGATATGTTTAATTCAAAATAAAGTAAACAATAAAAAGTAATGACTCGGGAATGCGACGACTTAAAATATAAAGAAATGAATAGGATGGGATACAGTGAATATATAAAATCGAAGTAGCTATTTTAAATGTACTTTAATATTATTTATTTGAAAAAAATCTTTAAAAATCTTCTTTTAGGATTTAGGATTCATGATGTATTAGTGAATAAAGACAGAAAAATATATATAATATAAGGAGAGAAAAGCATCAGTGAATAAAGACAGAATATATATATAATATAGGGAGAGAAAAGCAATTTTACTTCTAATATTCATGATTTATTAATGAATAAAGACAGGAAACAAAGGAGAGAAAAGCAATTTTATTTTTTGATTAGAAAAGAATAAAAAAAAAAATCAAGATAGGTAAATGTAGACATGCTTGAGGTAAATGGAAGCAGGAAGATAACAATGGCATAGAAGTGACCAGAAAAATAAAAAGTAAAAAAAATTGTTAAAAAATACTGGACCTTGTTACTCTGCATCGTCCTAAAGATTCTTTTATACAAACTTAAATAAATAAATTATATGATGTTCCATTGATTTAACTTGCTGTATATGTTTTCACTTCACAGATATGACTTCCAATTCTTAATCCATGGACCAATATCACAGTCACAGGAAACTAAAATCAAATGAATTGGATTTATACCTGTGCGTTCAGGGGATCCGCCGATGGGAACGAGTGCGAAATAATCTCTCCCTGCACTTATCTGGTCTCGATTTCCTTCTGCAACAATAGTACTGGTTGGTACGAGAGCCAGGCTATCTCTTCTGTTGCTATTGTCATAGTTCACATGGCCGACGTTTCGATCCCGACCAGCTTCCTCAGTCGTGCTCCTGGCGGGTTCTTCTTCTCCAATACCGGGCAAATGACTACTCCTTAATGCAGGAGTCCGAACAGATGAATTTTCGTTCAATATATTCATGGGGCGATTAGAATCCGAACTAGCTTGGGCAGCACTAGAATTACTCCTGGCCGCCGCAAGAACGTTATCAAACTCTCTGCTCAAGCTTATACTTTCGCTGTCGCTTGATACAAACGACACCATGGATGTATCAGACCAGCTGTGTTGTAGACGGCGTGCAGGTCTTCTTCTCTCATTGCTGATCGCATCTGCTCTCGACTGTTCCACCGCTACATGAATATCTTGGACTCCGTCGTTCTCTTCTGCAACAACAATATCATCTGAGTTTTCTAACACAGAAACTACAATTTCCAATTA
>SNQJ01S0051374.1:0-23717 GCA_010110895.2 Picea sitchensis
TTTGAAATCAAGGTTTAGTTAAGATCCTACAATTACATGACCATCATGATTGGACACACTTAAATACCTGTTATAAAATTTAGTTAAGATCCTGTGTGAATGGCATAATTTAAAAAAAAAAAAAAAAACGAATATTGGTCGCTTTCGCGACTAACATGTTCGTCGCTAGTATTTCCAATTGGTCACAAACATCAACGTGTTAGTCACTAGAGAGACCAACGTGTTAGTCGCTAGAGCGACCAATGTGTTAGTCACTTGTATTTCCTTTTGGTCGCAAACTAGGTCACTTGGTCGTTCTAGCGACTAACTGATCCTCCTTCGTTTGACCTTTTTAACTGATGGTTTGGTCGCTCTAGCGACTAATATTTGTCGTTCTATCGACTCATAGTGGTTTATTGACTAAGTTTGCCAGGGTTGTCTTGGTCACTCTTGCGACTAATATTAGTTGTTTGAACGACTAACATTCGTCGCTATCCGAACTTTTCCCTATTGTGAATAGGCTTCTTTTCCCGGTCGCTAGACCGACGAAGATCCATGTGTGGACGCTAGACCGAAGAATGAATTTTGACGAAAAAAAAATCATCTTGGTCGTAAAAACGACTCTATACCAACAAAAATTCGTCTCTACTTCATCACAAAAACGTTCAAATTTAATAGTGACATCGTTTCATCTCAAACGACACACCCATCTCATGGGCATGCTCAACCCACAGAGGGGAATACACATAGATACACCCATCTCATGGCATCGTCACCCCACACAAGGGTATACATCAGCCCATCTCAGTCTCATAGAGGAACGACACACCCATCACATGGGCACACCTAACTTATGGGCTCCCTCACAGTTCATCTCACTCATTCGAGTATCTCAGTTGCAAAGCCAAGGAGTGAAGTTAGCCAAGCAGCTAGCCAAGTTGAGTAGTACATGGAAATTATAGATATGTAGATATTTCTTGGAGATGGATTTAAAATAACATCTATATTTCATTTATCCTTTAGACACTATCTAAGTCTATGCACTTCGTCCCCATGGTTGGTTCGAGGTGGAAGGTTCCAGGGTTGAGTAGGAGTTGTAGGTTCCAAGGTAGGGCCATTTTTGTGGATGTTCTCTCATATTGGGACGTGATATGGGGAGTTTATTGGGATGAAAGAGAAGATCAAGTTTAGGTGCCCCGATTTGGGATATGTCATCCGACCCCCTAAAAAATAAGTTTCTCAAAATCAAATCATTAAATTAGGTAGAGTAGGTTTAAGGTATTGCCTTAAGGTCTTTCTTTCTTATTTTTGTTTTTTTATTAGTCTTAGCCCTATGGAGTAAGGCCCGACTTCTGGTAGTTTTAGTCCAATGACCTAAGGTCTTAAGAGTGAAAGCCATAAGGTCACTTGCCTTAATCCTGAAAGTGAAAGCCTTAGGTGTTCTGTAGGATGTCTCATGAAGCTGTAATCATCAACAAAAATTACATGTGGCTCGTCCCAAGTCACTCAGGCGGTGTGTTCTCTTTGCACAACCTTCTCCAAACTATGGAACTTTCCTGCTAGTTCCTCCCCTTTTTTCTTTCACCTGTGTATATTTATTTGTTAGTGTCTCTACCATATGCAGTGTAATATGTTCTTTTAATGACTGTGTGCTCTTTGTATGAGCCTATTCCATCCTTGTATTTTCTACCTCTAGTTTTGAAATTATTTGTGTTGCTTTATCCTGGAGTGGCTCCAATTGAGCCTGCCTTGCCTACTTATTTGTATACACAGTCTTTAGTTCCATTTGCAGGTTTTTAATCTCTTACGTGCATTTCAACCTGTCGGTGATGCTAATTTCTTTATGTCACTACTTCAACTCCTACATTTCAGCATTGGATTTTTATTCTTGTTGATCCAATTGTTGGACCTTCTCATCTTCCTCAAGACTAGTCCATATTTGCGCAGTCCTGTCAAAAATTTCTGCAACTTCCTTGGCTTCTATGGAAATCATCCTTGTTTGTTGTGATGCCTATTGTTCTCTCTCGATTGTCACTTCTAAAGGGGTTGTAGGTGTAAGTTTTTTCTTTAGCTCCTCTATCTCCTGCTTGTACCCCTCGATTATATGTGCAATGATCTATATATGTTCTTCCACGCTTCTCTCTGTTGTCTGCTTGCTTTCTGGAATCGTTTTGAATATCTCATGTAGTTTATTTTCGAGGTTATTCATGCGTTGTTTCTCTTCCTACATCTCCATATTAAATTTATCCAATATGATTTGTATCGATTCCTTACCATCTATGGAGACCTCCGTTTATTTGACATCCTCCCTGGCCTGTGACTATACCTCCTATGTGACGTTGACTTACAACTTGTACAGTGATTTCATTGGTATTTTTGCTAAAACGAACTCTACGTGTGCTAAGTCATTAAGTGGTGTTTGTGCCATTTCCTCCTCGAACTGCAACATATTTTTTGTAATGCGGAAACCTGGACTTGTATGCGCTATTATTTGGATTGTTTATTCATCGCCCTGTGCAGTTCTGTCCCTTGCCTCTATCGATCACTGGATTGGTTTGTTTCCTTTATCCTATGTCTGTGTCACTTGTATCCATTCCATGAATTTTTTAACCTATGCCAATTCCTTCATGATTGTTTCTCTTTGGTTCTCGTCCTCCTCATATTCCTCAGTCGCATGCTCCTAAAATATCTCTACTACAAAGTCAACATCATCCTTGGTAATTGTGTATTTCATGATGTCCCTATGTTCCTTGGATTTCTTCCATGGCCCCCCTATTTCTATGATCGACCTTGTAACATACCCAGCCAGCCACAGGTCGGGGTATGCCACCTGCAAGCCCACCCTTGGAATTATTTCTCATACCTTTACCTTCTTTATTTATCAAAGATGCATAATATAAGAGAATTAATGACATGCATAGTAATATCCAGCAAGCATGCATGTTCTAAAGATTCAATTAACGATAATTAAATATACAACGGAAAAATATTCATACACATATAATAACATCATAATAGAGAGGACTTATCTTTATGAAAGATGACACCAACTGGCTACAGACCAAGGACGTTCCACCCAACCGTAGACACTACTGCTCCAAATCTCAACATCAACGTCACCCCCGAGCCAGGGCTATGAATCCACAAGGACGTTTCCAGAGTGAACTTGGATTCCCAAACCAGTCATGTCTCAATATCTCACAGGCTTCCCAACACTCACAACAATCCAAGTACCCAACTCTCTTCTACCCATCGCACCACCCAAGAGAACAAACCTCCACCTTTCTCTGCCATGCAATCCCTCAAGAAGTCCTTCTCCTTATTTGGGCCTCCAGTGCAACTGGTCCAGAATCTCAATGATGGAACTCTCAGGACTCGCAACTGTGAGCCATGCTAGACACATGCCACTGCATCTCAGACATCCAGGCCTCAAGGCATGACTAGATCACACCAATGACCACTACAACCAACTATCCCGTGGATTTTGCAGTTCGTTCCCCCTTCCTGAGACCAATACACATGTGAGGATGGATGGAGGAGGTAGGTAAGTGCATGGGAGTGTGTGAGGGTAATAATGAGGTAACACAAAGATGATGGAACGAGAAGGCAATGACCAACCCCACAATCGGACTAGGGGTTGGTTTAAGTATGTTCGTGGGGAAATCAAGAACCTCCTGGCCTCCCTAAGAAGCTCATGTAACTGATTCCCCTAAATTAGGAAAAAAGGTAATTAACATGGGAATAAACATTTAGCCTCTAAAGCCCCATCTCTTGTGGAATCATAGCTCCCTATAACTCTAGTCCTTGTCTGTCTAGCAACCAACGATGTGTTTATTATTAATAATGATCAAATCATTACATTTCTTTGGCATACTGGCCCATTAAATAATTGTTTGGGAACTCAGGCCTCTCAGCATTGTAAAAATAAATTATTTAAAATGGGGGTTCAAAACCTGGGGTGTTGCATCCCCTCCCCCTTATTTTGGCACTGTCCTTAGTGCATATACAAAATAGAGATAAAAATCTCAAATTTATTCAAAAATTTATGGGTACTTTGCCTGCATGGCATATTCATGCTCCCAGGTAACATCTTCAGGACTATAGCAGGTCCACTGAACTTTTACCAGCTCTATTACTTGATTCCAGAGCATTTTTACCTTTATTTCCAATACCCGTACTGGTTGAACCTGAAAAATATCCCTTTGTCTCTACCTGAATCAGATGCCAATCAATAACATGGTTAGGATCATGTACATATTTATTTAGTAAAGATACATGAAATACATTATGCACATTCATGGAATCTAGTAATGCAAGCATGTACGCAAGTGGCCCTATTCTATCCAATACTTCAAATGGACCACATAATCTGGCTGCCAACTTTGTACAACTACCCAATTTCAAAGAGATTTTCTTGGGCTTCACTTTCAAAAGTACATGCTCCCCTACTTTAAATTCTCTAGCTGTCATGTTCTTGTCTGCATAAACTTTCTTTCTATCTTGAGCCGCCTTTAAATTTTGCTTAATCTTGACCACCTGGTCTTCCATGTCCTTGAGCAACTCCGAACCAAGTACCACTTCATCTGCTGGGTTGTCCCAGCTCACTGAAGTATTTCATTTCCTACCATACAAGGCTTCAAATGGGATAATTCACAATGAAGCTTGATACCCATTATTATATGCAAAATCAACCAAGTGTAAGTAATATTCCCATTTAGATGGCTTATCCATCACATACATTCTCAGCATGTCTTCAATTATTCGATTGACTCTCTGTTTTCCCATCTGTCTGGGGATGATATGTTGTGCTAAAGTTTATATTTGTGCCAAATCCTTTAAAAAATCCCCTCCATAAGTTGGAGGTAAATTGTGTATCTCTGTCCGAGACAATTGTCCTAGGTATCCCATGCAACCTAGCACTTTCCTTCATGAAAATTTCTTCAATATTAGCCGCTATATGCGTTGTCTTCACAGGCACAAAATGAGCAACCTTTGTTAATTTTTCAACCACCACCATGATTGAATCATGTTGCTTATTCTTTTTGGGTAATCTCGTGATGAAATCCATGGTGATCACTTCCCATTTATTCTCTGGAATTGGCAATGGCTGCAACAAACCCGCCGGCTGCCTATGCTTAGCCTTCACCTTCTGACATTCCATACATCGAGCGATGTAATCAACAACATACTTCTTCATTCCCGACCAAAAGAACTGACTTCTTACTGTTGTAATTTTTTTCTGGTAACCGAGATGTCCAGCATAAGGAACATCATGCATTTCCTTCAGTATCACATTCCTCAGTTCTCCGTAACTAGGAACATAGATTCTATTTTTATGCATGAGAAATCCATCTCCCTTTATCTCATACTCCTTTATTTTCTGTTGTACATCTTCTTGCTGTAAGTTTTCCTTTACCTGTAGGTAATGCTGATCTATAACAAGACCATCTAAAATTCTTCTCTTCAAGTCTAAATGATGCATACTGACAGTAGTAGCATGCATGAGATGCAATCTCCTACTAAGTGCATCGACAAATTTATTCTCCTTTCCCTTGATATGCTTGATATTGAATTCATACTCACTTAAAAATTCCATCCATCTTGTTTTCCTGGCATTCAAGGTCGGTTGTTCAAAAAGATACTTCAGACCAATGTGGTATGTTCTTAATTCAAATTTCTTCCCCATGAGATAATGCCTCCACATCCTCAAGGTGTGAACAATGGAAACAAGTTCCAAGTCATGCATGGCATAGTTCCTCTCATGTTCCTTAATATTTCTGGACTCATATCCAATGACATGTCCATTTTGTGTGAGGACTCCCCCAAGTCCTTCCTTACAAGCATTTGTACATCCCACAAAACTTTCATTTGGGTCAGCAATATTTAACACAGGTGCACTAGTAAGTAATTCCTTCAACAGATTAAAATTATTTTCACACATGAGTGTCCATTCAAATTAGTTCCCTTCTTTTGAAAAGAAGTGATGGGATGAGCAATATTAGGCAACCCTACTATGAACCTTTTGTAGTAGCCATCTAATCCCATAAAAGATCTGACGTATGACACATTTATGGGTGTTGACCACCCTCTAATGGCTTCGATCTTCTCTAGATCTACTGCTATGCCCTGCTCTGAAATAATGTGTCCAGAGTAATGGATCTTCTTTTGATAAAAAGAACACTTACTCAACTTGGCATACAATTTATGTTATCTCGGTACTTGCAATACAAATCTCAAGTGATGTTCATGCTCCTCTTCAAACTTAGAATAGATAAGTATGTCATCTAGGAATACTATGACAAACTTGTCCAAATAATTTCTGAATATGCCATTCATTAAGCACATAAAGACAATTGGTGTGTTGGTCAATACAAATGGCACCACTACAAATTCATAATGCCCATACCTAGTCCTAAAGGTTGTATTATGAATGTCTTCTTACTTGATTCTTACCTGATGGTATCCCGCCCTCAGGTCAATCTTTGAAAATATCTTTTCTCCTCTTAGCTAATCAAAGAGGTCATCAATTCGGGGTAGCATATACTTGTAGTTTATAGTGTACTTTTTCAGGTGTCGGAAGTCAATACATAGCCTCAAGGTTCCATCCTTCTTTTTGATAAAAAGTATTGGTGCTCCCCAAGGTGAAACACTTGTAAGTATGTACCCTTTATTCAACAATTCCTCCAACTGCATTTGTAATTCTTTTAACTCTAGTGTGCTAATTCTGTAAGGTGTTTTTGACACCGGGGAAGCTCCTGGCACTAAATGAATTGAGAAATATATCTCCCTTCTTGGTGGGAATCTGGTCATTTCTTGCAATACATCCTCAAATTCCTGTAGTACCAAGAAATATTCAAGGCTTGGCCCCTTTGTATTATCTGGATCTTCCACATGAGTTGCATACATTTGACATCCTTTTCTAAAGCATCTTTTCAGCTGTAGGGCTGAAATCTCTCTGATAGAGATGGGTCTTGGAACTGCTTTCACAGTGATCTATTTTCCATTTCCATCAAGACATGTAAATGTCTTGTTATGACAATCTAGGACAACATGATGCTTGTCCAACCAATCCATCCCAATCAAAACATCATAAGACCCCAATGGTATGATATTTAGATCAGTACTATTATTCATGCCATTAAGACTTATGGAACAACTTCTAACCATATCATGGATTCTTCTTTTGGTTCCAGTGGCTAACTGAACCAAACTTGATTTTCCAAGTTTAATTTTCTCCAAATGTAATCTATCTACTATATTAGGATCAATGAAGCAATGAATTTCTCCTGAATCAGTCAAAATAGAAACAGGTTGGTTTATGATCTTACCTTCCACCTCAATCATATTGGACTGGTACTCTGCTTGTCGATCATTTAAATATGCATATATTCTTCCCATATCTTCGACTGTTGTAGCCTCTTGGATGTTGTGCATAGTCTTCACTCTGTATTTTCTGTGTGGGAAATCCTTGTACAAGTGATCTTCCTTGCATCCCCAACATTGGATTGGTGGTCTTCCCCTTTTTCCCAATGAATCTTCCTTCTTGAAATATTCCTTAGCATACTGATCTTGATGATTTCTATTAGGCTCATTCCTATTGAAGGGAGGTTTGAATCATTTCCTCCTCTAATCGAACTTCGCATTTTTCTTGTCCTTCCAAGATTTATGCAGGGATTCTCTTCCCTAGCCTTGCTCATATAGGTATTTAGCCTTCCTGATGGCTTCAGTCAAGGTCTTGGGTTCATCATACTTGATATTGTCCTTATAAAAGGCTGGCAATCCACTTTGAAATATCTGTATTTTCACTTTCTCATCACCAATGAACCTGACATATTTTAACAATCCCAAGACCTTCTTATCATACTCTTCCATATTCATGCTTCCCAACCCGAGTTCAAATAACTCCTGCATTTTCTTGTCATAGAAATTCTCTTAGAGGTACTCCTTTTGGAAGTACTTATTGAAATTTTTCCAAGTGATCCTACTTTCATTAACATGCTCCACTTTCTTCAGTTGGTCCCACCACACTACATCTTTCTCGTGTAAATGGTAGGTGGAAATCCTGGCTTCCAGGTTCGATGAATAGTTATGCAACTGAAAATATCTCCAGAGCCCAAGAAACCATGCTTCGACATCATCTTCCCTCTCTCTTTCACCATTGAAGGAAGGTGGCATGAGCTTCCTCAACTCTCCTTGCAAACTATCTACCTCTTGCTTCCTTCTTTGTTTCCTAATAGGGGATACCTTTGGACTACTTACGGGATCATCCGATGCATAAAGATTTCTTTTTGAGTAAGGAGGTGAGTTGTGTCCATGAGCTTTGCTAGCACTTTTGGAATAACCAACTCTTCCACGATCATTTATCCTTGCATAAAACTTGCCTTCTTCCTCTTGTCTTGAGTTCAATCCCTTCCTTGTTTTCCTTTGTAGCTGATTCAAGATCTGCAAAACTCAAGCATTTATCTAACTTTTCTCTCTCACCAGTCTCTTGTTTTCTATTTTGTAGCTCTGCACTTCCATCTTCAAGCTTCTTACCATTTCTATTAATGTTTCCTGATCTCCTTTTCCCTTGTGTCCATTGGACTCTGTCTCTGCATTACCAACTCTGGTATTTTGTCCTTCGGCCTCCTTATCATGACTGGAGGCTCCCCCACCTTCTTCCATTTTCTCAATATGCATCCTGAGTTGATGTGCTTAAGCCTCTTAATTGTACAAAATGTGCAAGCGACCATTTTGTTAGAATTATGCATATGATAAACAAAATTGCCAAACCATGCTACAAGTCTCTTTCTTTTTTTGTTCATGGAGACCATATCCCCATTCTCCGAAAAATAACAGTGGCATGTTATCCTTGGCTGACACATAATTTCATCTTGCGCATGCACTTCCTTCAAACCACCTTCCCAGGTGGCCACGACTAGAAACCATGGCTAAATCCTTCCTTAGCACCTTTCTGTCTCGAAGGCAACCAATTCGGCTCTTATCCCTCCTTCCGTCAGCTCTTAATATGCATATGACCACGACCATGACCCTGCGCTTAGCTGAAAAACAACTTTCCTAAAGCTTCAGGACTTCCGAACCTTCAACCAGGACCAAATCAATGGTCCTCATCCTCCTTCATGATCAACGATCAAGATCCACTTTGAGAATATTCGTTTCGGGAGTCTCAAATTTCCTTGATTGCCTCCTCCTGGAATGATTTTACCTGGATTTCATGATCTGATGATGCATGTACTCCCATAGATCAATGTTTGTGAATCGCTTTGGTTCTTTGGGCTTCAAAAGTTTCAAACTTCCCTCCTACACTTTCTCCCTGAGTGCTTTCACCCAAAGTCGAAGATCCTTCAGTGCGTGTCTTCTGGAATCAACGGTCGAGATGCACTCTGGACTTAGGGCCTTCGGGAGTTTTCGACCCAACGAAACCTGTCACATCTTTCCCCTCTGGTGTGCCCAGTCTTTGGACTACATGATCTATTTCCACGTGGTGAAATATTGAAAGTGGACACGTGGCCCAATTAGGAAGGTGACACGTGTCACATTCTAATCAAATTTTCAATCCTCCAAATGCTCAAAACTTACTAACATGTGGCACACATCCCATGTGTCCACGTCATCCCAAGTGACGTCTGCAAGCCACATCACTTCATAATTATAGGGTCCACATCACCTCCAGGTGACATCATCATGCCCCCCCACTTTAGCTCTTCAGGATTCGAGACCTAGGGATTTTTCATACTAGCACACTTCCAATTCTCCTGAACTCTGAATTCCTGAACTGGCCAATATGTCACCATTTTTCCTCCTAGATCAGATGAATAAGATTCACTTTGGGTCTTCACCCGGAGTTCACGGATCTGCTCCACGTGTCCTCCTCAATCTGATGGCTATGTTTTTACTTCAGGGCTTCGGACTTCGGATATCTCAAACTTCAACCTTTTTCCTTAAAAAATGTTTTTGTTCAAAGCTCGTGATATTTTGACGCGTGTCTCCCATGGATTGACGACTATGATTCCTTTGGGTCTCCGGACTCCAAAAATATCAAACATCAAAAGATACCTGGCCCTACTAGCTTTTATCCAAAGCCCTGGATCTGGTGACGCATGTCTCTCGGCGGATCGACGACCAAGATCCTTTCGGGTCTTCAGGTTTCAGAAGTCTCAAACTTCAAATCCCCTCCTCTCTCACTTTTTCCCATAGTGTTTTATCTGGAGCATGCAATCGGTGGACATGTGTCCTCCTACAGATCGATGGTTCCCAGCTACTTTAGCTCTTCGGAGGTTCATCAATTGAGTGCTAACATGTCACATCACTGCATGCCTTTCAATTTGTAGGGGCACACATCGACGGTCTGGAGTAACCCACTTTTCACCCCACAATGCTCCTGACGCTAAGATGTAACCCCTTGGCGAAACCGTGGTTTGGATTGCGGGACCGCCTTGGGAAATTAACTCCCATGCAACTCAGTTCCCCACAATGATTGTTGGTCGTTGATCTCTCTATACAATGGGATCCAACGGTCGTGAACTTAACCTTGCTTCCTTTTCATCGTACGACCCCTATTCATTTTTCCTCTGATCCAACGATCCCATATATTTCCTGATCCTATAGTGGCAATCACTCCTGAATTCAACACAAACGGTCACGATCCTTCGAACCCTTATAGAGGATCTATGATGCTTTGTCTCTTGTGTAGATTCTGCAACACCATTCCTCCTGATCTTTTCAATTTCACAGTAAGAGTTCGATCTCGACCATGAGAATCTGACCAACAGACCCAACCCATATCGACTCGATGTTTCAACTAGAAGCTCTGATACCAATCTGTAACATATCCAGCCAGCCACAGGTCGGGGTATGCCACTTGTAAGCCCACCCTTGGACTTCTTTATCATACTGTTACCTTATTTATTTTTCAAATATGCATAAGATAAGAGAATTAACAACATGCACAGTAATATCCAACAAGCATGCATGTTCTAAAGATTCAATTAATGATAATTAAATATATAGAGAAAAAACATTCATACACAGATAATAATATCACAACAGAGAGCACTTATATTTAAGAAATATGACACCATCTAGCTGCAGACCAAGGACGTTCCACCCAACCGTAGACAATACTGCTCCAAATCTCAACAATAGTTTCACCCCCGAGCCAGGGCTTTGAATCCACAAGGACAGTTCCAGAGTGAACTTGGCTTCCCAAACCAGTCAGCTCTCAATCTCTCACAGGATTCCCAACACTCACAACAATCCAAGTACCCAAATCTCTTCTACCTAGCTTTCAGCGCCCAAGAGAATGGACCTCCACCTTTCTCTGCCACACAGTCCCTCAGGTAGTCCTTCTCCTTATTAATTCCTCTAATGCAACTGGTCAAGAATCTCAATGATGGAACTCTCAGGACTTGCAGCTGTGAGCCATGTTGGACAAAATCCACTACATATTAGACATGTAGGCCTCAAGGCATGACTGGATCACACCAGCGGCCACTACAACCAACTATCCCATGGCTAATTATTTCGTGGTTCGGTCCCCCTTCCCGAGACCAATACGTAGGCGAGGATGGATGGAGGAGGTAGGTAAGTGCATGGGAGTGCGTGAGGGTCAGAATGAGGTGATACAAAGGTGACGAAGTAGAAAATCCAATGACCAACCCCACAATTAGACCAAGGGTGAGTTTAAGTATGTTCATGGGGAAATCAAGAACCTCCTGGCCTCCCCAAGAAGCTCACGTAATCGATTCCGCCCCTTTAGTAAAAAAGGTAATTAACATGGGAATAAACATTTAGCCTCTCAATCGCCCTCTCTTATGGAATCATAGCCCCCTATAACTCTAGTCCCTGTCCATATAGAAACCAGTGATGTTTTTATTATTAATAATGATCAAAGCATTACATTTCTTGGGCATACTAGCCCTTTAAATATTTGTTTGGGCACTCAAGCTTATCAACATTGTAACAATACATTATTTAAAATGGGGGTTCAAAACCTGGGGTGTTGCAGGCCTTTTGGGTGGCCCTGCGTCTATTGGGGTCATCGTTGTTTAATTTTCTCATGTTGTTGTGTCCCCCCATTCATGTTCTTCCTATGCGGGGAAATTGTCCTTCTTCCCTGCCTATCCATTCTTATTTGGTGCATTGTCCTTCTTTTGTTGCACTGGATCAGGACTTGGCTTCTTCTTTTGTGGTGGTTTCTTCATTGTTGCACTTCCTCCTGCAGATGTCTTCAACGACTCTACCTCAATTTCCTTTCCCTTGGGCATGTCTTTGGTTATAAATGGGATTTTCTAGTCATCCGCCCAGTTCTTGATTTCCCAATCTACTTCTTCTGTGTTGATGTAGTATTGAAGTTGCAACCACTCTCCATCTGGATATTTGCATGCCTGGATCCAAATGTTGTGTCTCGTGGCCTTTAATTTAGATATCCCTTGGTACATCATGACCACCTTCGGAGTTATCCTCCAATTATTGGCTATATTTTCCTTCATGTCACTCAGGTACTTGGAAAATGTGCTAGCATTTCCACTTCTCTGTTTCGGGTCTGAAGTGCTCCCTAAGGATTTATATTGTGATGTGCAACATTGTCCCACTTAGTCACATAAGTGAAACTATGTAGGCTCCCTCCATCCGATCAGCGCTATCAGCACTATCAACCATGAGTAGTGGAATTTGGTCCCCAAGTCCTATGCATCTCTATAATTGCCCAATAACATATTCAACAGGTAAGACACCCAGCTTAACATGGTGTCGTTTTCACACTGTGTTGTTGCTGCTACGAATCATTTGGGGACCTCCTTCTTGTGACATTTTTGAAGGATTTGACATGCCATCAACTTGGTTTCCTTCCTAGTGGTTGCGTCACTGATCCTCTTGATTATTATGCCTCGCAACCCTCATTCTATCCCATAGGTCTTTTTCATTTCCTCCATGAGCACCTTCTCCTTTGTTTTGTCATCCATGAATTGTGTGGGCTTCTCTCCATTTGATGGAAGTCTTGTGATAAAGGAAATTAAATCCACATCGATGGACACTGGCCTATCCATCCACAAAAATCCACCATGGAGAACCATGAGTAACTACTTGANGGGGAATCTCGAGAAAATTGTGTAGATCTGTGTTGACCAGTCATGCTATCCACTGTTTTGGTTGCAACACTAGATCTCCTAGTGGCCTTGTGCCTAGGATTTCCATGTAAACCTATTGTACGAATATTTGGAACTTACTAGTGTCAAACACATCATGGTTTGCAATCCTGGTGTGGCCTACACCCACTCTGGAATGCACGGTAAGACTATATATGCCTCGGGTTGCTTGCGCGAAGATATTGGAATGGGTTTTTTCCCTTTCCTCTTTGTTGGCACGTTGGATGGCCCAACTTCGTGTTCCCCTTCTTCCACGCCAGAGTTCAGTTGTCCTATTATGTCCTCAATTTGGACCTCTTCTTGTTGTGTGAACCCTACCATTGGTTGTGATCCTATCCCGTTGGATATGGTTATCTCACTATTGGCGCCATTCATTTGGTGGTGTACTTCGATCTTTGGTAGTTGTCGCGGGTTTTATTTCACAGACGAGTGTTGTTCCCCACAATTCCCTATGGGTCAATGTCCATTCTTACTATCGTCGTAGTTTTCCCCTCCTCCTCTACAAGTGTGGTGCTCACTGGTTCATCCTATGGTGAAGGAATAACATTGACATCGACGATTCCCTCTAGATGTGCATGCACATGTTCTTCCTATGTGGGCTTCTATGGTGACCTGGTTTTGCTTCATGTTTTTCTTGCCACTTGGCTTGGTGGTTTGACCTTTGGCAGTGCCATCCTGTGTAAATCTTGCTTCTGTTGTTGAAATTCGCTTATGAATGTCTTCAGAATCACCTTTTCGCCATTGTTCTTCGTGCTCCTTAGCTTTGTGTATGTTCAAATTCACATTGAGGGATGTTTGGTCTACTTTCCAGTTATACAAGGGGTGTCATAAATGCCATAAATATTCTTGGAGACACTTTATTTTGTGTCATAAATGTTCTATGATTCGTTAAATTTTATAAATGTTCAGTTCACACCTTCTTTTTATGATGACCGTTTTTGGTTTTTCTAACTGTTGGCCCCTTTTCCAGTGTACTGTAACTTTCTGGTGTGCCACAAATTTCCATTTTGATTCTTCCTTGGTGCACTGTGTTTTCTTTCTATCAGTTATATCCTGCATGATGTAACTTTACTTCTTGTCGCATTGGTTTCGTTGTCTATTTCCCGCTACTTTTTCCATTTTTCTTCCATTCAACCAACTTCCTCCTCTTTTTGTATTTTTCTTATTTTTCTACTTTTGATGTCTTATTTTTTATTTCTTCTTTCCTAACTTCTACTATAGTACACTATACACATGGCTTCCTTATTACACTGATCCTACTAAGAGTTAGTAGGTCAACTGTACCTATACAGTTTCAACCAACTACCATTCACCAGAACCTGCGTTTATTTTCATGTCAAGTCCTTTAGATGAGCAGATCCTTCATCCATGACATAATTCACTTCATATGGACCTATCCAATGCATTCTAAACTTCCCTGGATGTTGCAAATATTTTTTGTCATAGAGGAGAACTAGATCTTTATGTGTCCGTCATGTCAGGATTTGTCCCTTGATTTTTGCACCTCTTGGTGGAATCCTTCCAAGATGATATCTTCTTCCCATTCCATAAGTTGACTCAACCTTTCTTGTACTGCGCCTCTTTTTTTCATACTTGTGATTGTTGCAATGCGCAGACTGGGTACCAAAAATTCTAATGGCACCACTGCTTATTGTCCATACACCAATCTAAATGGTGTCTATCCTATCAACTTCTTGCATGTAGTCCTGTATTCCCATAATATTGATCGTATTTTTAATCTCAATCATATCTGTTAACATTACAAATTGTTGTGAAGGCATTCTCCAAAATCTTGTTGAAAGCTTCCATTATCCCATTTTCCTGAGGATGATATGGTGTTCTCTTCTAGTGATAGACTTCAAATTCCTCAGTCATAGCCTGGATGGTACTATTAATAAAATGAGTTCCTTGGTCACTCATCAAAATCCTGGGAGATCCAAATCTTGTAATTGCCTACTCAAATAAGAAGTATGATGTTGTCTCTGCATTGTAATCCTTGATTGGTTCTTCTTCTGCGCATTTGGTTAAATATTGTGTCGCAGTAATGATATATATTTCTCCTGACATTCTTGTTGGTGGATTAATAGGTCCGAAAAAATATATTTCCCACTTGTCAAATACCTGAAGAATTACTTGGGGTCTCAGCGGCATTTTATCCATCCTATTGGGTTTTCCAACTCTCTGACATACACCACAGTTCTGACAATATATTTTTGCATCCTTATGAACTCTTGGCCACCATAAACATGCACACAATAAATTTTGCACGACAAACTTTGCTACATAGTGTCCTTCAACTATACCTTCATGCACTTCTACTAGAAGAATGGTCATTCATGTTGCATCACACAGCTTCTCATAATGTTGTCTTCTCCTAGCTTGTATAAATGGCATGCAATAAATTGATAGTCTGCAGCTCTAACTACCAGGTTTTTCTTCTGTGTGGTACTAAACTCCTTTGGCACAACTCATGTTCTCAATAATTCAATGATATCAACAAAGTACTCATCGACTATCTGTACTGAAAATAACTGGACATTAGGGAAGTTGTGTTCTAAGTTAGTAGGTTTGTCTCCATCAGTTATCCTTGATAAGTGATATGGTCCTGCATTCAGTTTCCTTGGTTTAAATATTAACTCAAAATCAAACTCATTAAACAATAATAAGCATCTACAAATCCTCCCCCCCCCAACACTAGCTTGTTGAATACATATTTGAGGAAATAATGATTTTTGAACATTTTAAAGTTCTTTCCTAATAAGTAGTGTCTGAATTTTTGCAGTACATTAGCCATGGCTAGACCTTCTCTTTCAGTTGTGTTGTAGTTCTTCTATGAGTATGATAACTTCGTTCTTGCAAAGGTTATAGGATGATCTAAGTCACATGCTACTGGTTGCACCAAAATTGTTCCAAGTGTTATTGTTGATGCATATACATGCACCTGAAATGTCTTTTCCCAATATGGAAACCCTAAAATAGGTGTTGTCACCATATTCTCCTTCAAAGTATTCAATCCCTACTCACAATCCTCGTTCCACTGAAATTTGGTGTCCTTCAATTTTTTTTTTGTTGGCACGATAATCTGCACATACCCCCTGATAAACTTCTTGTAGTACCCTGTATGTCCAAGTGTGGCTCTTAACTAGTGCACTGACTTTGGTGGTGGTAAGTTTACAATTACAACAATCCTAGCAGGGTCAACCAGTAAACCCTATCTGCATACCACTTGTCCTAACAGTATCCCAAAAGGTGCGATGAAAATACATTTCTTGATGTTTAATGAGATCTAACATTGCCTACACATATCCAACATTAGTCTTAATACTTATACATTATCTTTCAAAATACTTAAAACAATCCAGTCATCCAAATATACTTCTAAGAACTTATGTATGAAATTCTTAAAAGCATCTACTACCACCCTTGAAAACATAGATGGTGCATTCTTTATTACAAAGGGAATAATTGTATACTAATAGGATCCCCATTATGTAGAAAAGGTAGTCTTATACTTGTCCTCTGGATCTATTTTAATATGATGATAACCTGAGAACCCATCTGTGAAGGAATATGCTTCCTGGCCTCCCACATTCTCTAAAACCTCATCTATAAAAGGGGTAGGGAAAGGATCATGTAATAAAGAATCATTCAATTTCCTTAGATCTACACAAACTGATGTAGATGCAATGATCTCTTTTATAATCTCCTGTCTTGCCTCCTTAAACGTCTCCTTTTCTTTCTCCACGTCAAAATGCTTTTGTGGCTCAGTTTTCTTCTTGACCCACTAGTGTTGAGTTGGATCCTATTTTTTTGCATCATCTCCCGTATTGGCTCCTCCTCGAGTAGCTATGTTGATATTCTTCCCATCATCCCTTGCTTCTATCAAAATCCACTAGACAATCTGATTATTTTGGTTCCTTTTTTCCTGAATTTTTCCCAATAATGTCGAACAGTCTTCAGTATCGTGGTCCAATGGGAAAAAATACATACATGTCATAGGTGGAAGGGGATAGTCCCTTTCATAGTGTCCTATTTTTTGACAATTATGAAAAAGTACTATCCCTCTTCCTCATCTAAATCCTCATCTTCCATGTCCTCCACCTCTAAATCCACCTCTATCTCCGCACGATGTATTATACTAGGGTATCTGGTTATATTGCGCATTATTATACTTTGGTTGTGCATTATTGTATTGTGGCTATGTGATATTGAATTGTGGTTGCACATTATTGAACTGTGGTGTGGCTTTCCCTACCATCACCTCTTCTTGCACCCTGTAGGTGTATGAATTTCTCTCTCTCATCAACTCCAACATTCTACAGTGCTTGTCATCGTGACACACTGATTTACAAAAATTGCAGGAAGAACTTTTTGGCACTGCTTTATACCTCTGCATCATTGGAAAATGATATAGATCATGCCCATGTGTCTTACAAATTTCACACCATGGTCCTCCTCTAGGCAAGGGGTTTGTCACCCTTGTTGCCAAGTATTGCACAAAGGTTTGAAATTCATTCTTATGATGTCCTTATGTCTTGCATAATTTTCACTAGACAACTTCTCTCTTCTCCTTGCCCTTATTCTGGTTCAATTGAAATGTCAGGTTCTTCAGATCGTCTTTCATCTCTTCTATTGTTGAATCTATCTATTGATACTAGTTTTCTTCCATCTGCAAGGCTGCTTACAGAGCCTCTTCTTGAGTTTGGAACTTTTGTTATCTCAAAGGATACTTCAAGTGTGGTAATAATGAATTTATAAATAACTACCTATGTTTCATGTTAGTAATAGAGTACTTCAACTTACCTTTTATACATTTAAACCTTTGATCAATATCCCAAACAGACTCACCTGGTTTCTTTCTGGTCTCAATCATTTTGTTCATGTACTAATATTGTGAAATTGGAATTTTAAATTCATTTACCAACAATTTTTTAACCTCCACGATAGTATTTGGTGCTCTTGCTCCTTTTTTACCTTTTACATAAAGGCTCATGTACTAGTCTATCACATGGTCTTTGAATTTTATAGACAACTGTGTGACTTTTGTATCCTTTTCTATGACCCGATTTTCCTCTCAGATCTTTTCACATATGAATAAATGTTTCTCGTGGTCCTCTGTCGCCTTGCCATGAAACTCTGGTAATCTGATAGTGGGATCTACTCCCACCATTTTGAAACTTGTTTAACCACCACTTTTGTGCATTGTAGATAGTTGACTGCTACTTCCTGAACTTGTACCCCCTTTTTATTTTCCACTATTAGTTCCCTAACCGACTATACCTCTTCTACTAAAAATTGGTTGTCTAAAATCTTGTGTTCCTTCAAGTGTATTATTCGCACATGGGGTTGTAGGTTCCACACTAACTATGATCTGAACTGGAGTTCCACCTTTTGTTCCTGATCATGGACCTCTTCTTTTCCTTTCATATGTTGTGTATAATAATTACTCAATCTACTCCACATCTCGGAGATCCTCTACCTCTTGTTCATTGCTCACCAAGCCCTCTCTGTCAGCTATGGCCCTCTTTTTGTTATTCATCTTATACTGGTAAGGTATATCGTTGCACGTTGTTCCAACTTTTTTCATTATCTACTTTATCTGGTCCTCCTCCATCATGACCAATTCCATGGACTCCTTCTACTTCCCCTTATCTAGATCCTTGTCCATATCTCAGCCTCCTGTCAGTGCTTCCCCCCTTCCCCCATGCATGCAGGGAAGTTTAGTATTTTGATTCCATGGTCATCATTCCTTTGTCATATAATCAAATCTTGATGGAAGTATATAGTGATCTTATGTACCTACCTCAGGGTCCCTTCAGAAAATCCTTCTCTGCATTAGTGTACGACTTTGTAGTATCAACTGCAAATTTAGTGATAAACCTTGCAATAATACTATCTAACCAGAAATCTACTACGCATAAATTTATTATTAACTTGATACAACTGTGCGATATTCACAGGGTCCCATTCTAGTCGTGTTATATGATTTGTAGGATGGTTGTCCTTCAAACTAAATAACCAATCCTGTAACATATGCATAAATTCACAGAAAAATACTTCTTGAAATTCACTAAACACATATCTGTTGAGATATTTGCGGAGTGTGTATTTAGGGTTTTTGTTTTCCTTATGTGCAATCTCGAGTTCCTTTATACTTAACCATCTTTCAATCTCTGCCTTCATTGGATTCCATGGCCTGAACATTCCCTTCTACTTTCTCATCCTCTGTGTTGTTCTTCAACAAATCCCTCCCAATCTATCATAGTTCTTCAAATTGGCAACATAATGATTTGTTTGATGCTCTGGATGACCCAGGTTCTGATCTCAAAGGTTTCCAACAAAACCCTCAAACTATCGGCCCTCCTGGTAAACCAAAAGGAAACACTGTGCACAAATTTAAAATTGCAATCTCTCCTAAGATAGCTTATCGGGGACTTCAAGACTCAAATGTATACAGTTAGGGAAGGGATTGGGAATGCGATGTATGTCTTTTCCTTATGGATCATGTTTATTACTCATTCCTCTAGATTTTTTATTCATTAATCAAGGAAACTATGCATGCATGTTGTCATAACCTAAGATAAAAATCCATTCTTTAAATGATAAATAGAATAAGCAATAAATTAACCATTCACATGCATTAACACAATAGGGTTACCGTGTTTCAAACCCCCCGCAAGGACTACGTCCACAAATATTTGTCTCTTGTGCTCTTTTATTCATCATTCTTAAAAATCAACACTGTGCACATTACATTCTCCATGATTGCAACCAAAAAATATGTTAGTATTGGAACATTCTAGTCTCCATAGCCTACGACCTAACCCTCAAAAACCTTCTTGCTAGCTTATTCAAACAAAGTCTACTATCTCATTGACCAACCTCTACTAGAACTCCTAGGCCTTTATTTATACTACTCTATTGTGTTGGAGATACTTCACACACACCTAGGATTTATTTTTCCTAGGGTTTTACCTATGTTTATTAGTCATTATTCAATCTCCTATAGTTTAGGGAGGATATTCTTCTAGGAGAATATTCTCTTCAAGTCTCACTTTAATTTGATAAGTTGAGTGGAGTCTAGATGCCACATTGGGATCATCACCATGCAGAATTGGGATCATCACTAGCTAATGCACATTGACCTTGGGATCATCGCCAGACTAGAGCATTACTCATGATTCCTTGATCTCCTCCTCACTTCACTTTGTTTCATTCAGTTAACTAAAGACTAAGAGACTAGTTAACTCAAACTAGGTGGCAGTTCACTCCCGTAACTTCCTAAGAGACTAGACTAGGTGGCAGTGTACTCCCGTAATTGTTGGTGTGTGTCCAGATCACTCTAGAACACCACTATGGTGCATTTTCTTCCCCTCTAGTTCACATTAGTTGAGTTATACAGAGTATATCAAGTGTAAATTATCATTCATTCATTTGGTTAATGAGAATTCTTCCATTCTTTCTCTCCTGCTTCTCTTTTCTCATATTTTTTATGTAAATTGTGTATGTCATTTTCTAGATAGATCTATTCTATGCAAGTTCAACACATTTACATGGTGTTATCACACATTATTGTATGGGGTGTTTTTTCCTTGGATTTTTCCCTTGGGTGACAATATGCGAGAAAAGGGGCTTAAAAACCCACCAAATGCATTTTATCCTAAGTCTATTGATGGTCCGGTGGTTTGGTGTGATGTGTTATGGGGTGTGCAGATCTGAGCGGTCGAGAGGGGCACTCTTAGATCGACGGGTCACAACGCATATTAGACCCCCCCTGACCCTCTACCTTTAAAGAGGGGGGGGGGTCCGAGTTGGTGGTTTTTGAGCACAGGCCCCCCACTATCGTGGTGCTTCCTCGTTAACTCGAACCCCCCGTTCAAAACCTCTTACCACCTCCCCCTCCTCCGAGTATACCACTTATTTCCTCCGCTTACTACCCTTTTCCTTCACTCACTCATCCCTCCGCCTATCACATCTCCCCGATCACCTCTTCCTATCACTCCCGCACACCTGTCCTCCACTCATCGCCATCCTAACTCCTCATGCTACCCTTCTCGCTTCTTGATATTTGTCTCTCGTGTTGCCTCCACCTATGTTGTTGTCCCCACTTCACCCCACCATGTTCGTTTAACTCTCTGCCACATCATCAAATAGACATTCTATAGCGCTACGAAATTTTCTTATGCGTATACGCTATCAACACTGACGGAGTCGAGATTGCGTCTGACAGAGAAGACATCAACGTGAAGCTTTATGCCTAATAGAAGCCGCAAGCGCAGTATGACAAAGAGACTGAGAGGGAATTCCAAGTTCACGTCTGATAGAGGAATGTGTGCGTCGAGAAGACTGCATGCACAGTCTGACTAAGAAGACACAGACGCAAAGCATTCATCGAGTAGCCATGCCACACTCCTAGTAGTGACAATTTTTCTGAGTATATGTAGGCAGTTTTGAGTCATTGTAAAGAGTCTTTGGTTGAGTAGAGTTCCCAATCTGTAATTTTGTTCTGCCAAAGCTGGTCTCTGGTTATGTAATCAACTTGAGACTTTCATGTTAATAGAAGTCAGTTTCCTGTTTCTTTCCATTTTGTCCGTAAATGATGTCTAAAACACTCGGGTATGGAGGATCCAACCGAGGATCATTATGTTGTTATGATGTAGGTTTGATCATGGCTGTGTTGTGATCATTTTTATTCATTTCCATGTGTTTTATTTTCCCTCTCACACTGGATGGCTTTGGCATGGAGGATCGAGTCGAGATGTCATAGTTGCAGGATGATGGAGGTTTGATCATTCTGTTGATTTGACTTTGTTGCTTGCAACACATTTCAGTGTCTGAAATTGAGCTTAGGAAGGCTTTCTGAGATTTGATTTTTCTTCCCAAAGCTACTGGAAGGCTTGATGCCCAGAGAAGTCTCTTTCATATTTATCCTAAGTCTTCTCTCTTCTCTCGCTTTAACTCAATTTCCTAACTGAAGTTAATGTACTGACCCTCACTTCCTTGTGCATTTCCTATCCATTTATGTGTTGAACATCTTTCATGTTGTTGATTTTTTTCCCTCGACCATCCACATTTAAAACAACATCCACCCCAAAAACTAATGGGTATTGGGCTTACCTCTGCCACAATATAGAGGTGACTTATAGTGATAACATTTCTGGCACCATTGTCGGGGAATGAATTGAAGACCTTTTCATGGGTAGAAAAACAACGAACGCCTGATTCTGAAGGTGCATCAGATATAAGAACCTTTGAATATTGGACTTTCACCTGGCGATTCCACTGAGGTGACTCCACTGTTTCAGTGTGGCTGCCTCTGGCTACAGTTACATCCCCCTGTGAGAACACAATGATTATATATTGTCTTTGACTGTGAAAAAAGACTAGACACACGCATTCAGAACATCATTCACTTGGCGACTCCATGGTTGAAGAATTGATTGGCAACTCCACTGGTTCAAAATGGATAAAATCTTGGCTTGAAGGTTTTCTCCCTTTAACTTTTCTGTTGTTCTTGATTTTCCAAATGTTGTCCCTACTTTTGATGAGTGGGGTGATTTTTTGCCAAGATTTAGAGGAAATAGAGATGAAGACCCTACTGAACATCTTCTTGAGTTTCATCAACTCATGCTTTGGTGGGTGATACATCATCAGGATTCCTTGATGAATATGTTCAGGTTCTCATTAGAGGTAGATGCTCGTGAGTGGTTTCACTCCTTTCCCCCTACTAGCATCTCCTCCCTGGAACAATTTCATGCAGATTTCAACGCTCATTGTCAAAAGTTTTATCCCTCTGAGTTAATTTGTCATAGTTGTTGTGAGGGATACAACGATTGCAAGATACCAGATATAATAAATATGCAGAACATAAATAAAATGCTAGAAATGGCAGAATAATAGTAATATAATCAGCATAATCTCCACAATAACACATAAATGATATAAGAACAACAACAGAAATAGCACTTTGATTGAGAAAGCAATGTTCACGGGCCTCTTCAAGGGGGCAACCTCCAGTCGAGCAACGCTCTGTTACAATAATCTCCAAGCTAGGGTTTTCATACCCTCGACCCTTGTTTATACTAAATATGTCTATCAAGAGAAGCATCTAGAGGAAGATCCTTCTAGAAGCATAAGCTTCTATTAGGTCTTCTTACATCTGCCTTATTCTATTTTATTGAAAGGCCTTATTAATATTGACCTTTATTACATATGAATATATTGATCTACCTATGTGCGGGTTAGGACCCTAACATGTCCGCCCCCTTAAAAACAACCTTGTCCTCAAGGCTTGAGATGTTGAAACTTCTGCAGAATGGTAGCTAGCTCCCAAGTGGCATCTGCTGGAGTCGTATCTTTCCATTGGACTAGCACTTCCTTGATGGTTCTCTAATGCAAGCGACGCTCATGCTGGTCCAAAACTGCTTCTGGCTGTATCCAAATGGATCCTTCTTCAGCTAACTCTGGAAGGTTGGTTTGAATTTGGCACCTAGTTCCAATCACCTTCTTTAAGCATGAAACATGAAAAATGGGATGTAGCTTCGACTGATTGGGCAGAGCTAACTGATATGCGACTTGTCCCACATGCTTGAG
>SNQJ01S0051374.1:23727-46385 GCA_010110895.2 Picea sitchensis
ATGTTGAACACATTGATTAGCAAGACTCCATAATCTACAATTCCTATTCAAAAAGGAACACTCACTACTATTCTTACTTGTTTTTTCATACTTCACAAAAAGGTTCATCTACTTGAAATACAAACAAAGTTTTCGATTGGGTAGTTGACGTCATTTAATGATGATACTAAGGAACATCAAAACAAACTTATGGAACAAGAAAACAAACTTGCGTTTGTCAATTGTGAGTTGCGGTCTTTTTCTTTTGATGACGCTAGTGAAGCCTTGACTGATGACATTGAAAGCAAAGTGGATAAATTGAAGGTTCAACATAAAGATCACGTTGAGAATATAGATAACTTTGTTAGATTGTGGGAACAATTACAATTTAAACGTAACATATATGGCTTAGGATATGAAAATGATCATGATAATATTTTTCATATTCCTAATTATTGGAAACCACTTACTTTTATTAGCGATGTTTTTTTGGTTAATGTTGATAGGAAGGAAGAACTTGATAAGAAAAATGTACATGATGTTTATCAAGATGCTGATACATATACTTGTGTTGATGATAATGATGATACTACGGGTATTGAGGACTATTTGGTTAATGATGCTCAATTGGATGAAGAAATTGTATTATGTTGACATTGTCACCAAGTTGGCCATGTTGAGTTAAATTATTTTGATATCCATCCATGTGTTTTTTTTGGGAAGAAAAACCATGTCTCAGAAAGGTGTTGGAATCGACCAAAGATTTAGAGGAAACAAGTGAATTTTGAATGGTTAGGAACTTCACATTGGCGTTTGGAAGCTAAGTTATTGGAACAATGTTATCGACGAGTTTATACATAGGTAAAACCATACTTGATTGGAGATATTTCTATAGTTGACGGGCATGAATGTCTTTCAGGATTGGATGATACATGGCTTGATCGAGACCCACTTGATGTAGTCTTCTGAGTTGAAGATCAAGTTTTCCACTCCGCTCGAAGATGGTTTGATTACCATTTTCCACTTTCAGGGGGGTATATCTCATTATCTAGACTTCTCACTTTTCAATCGACAAGGGGGGAAATATTGATATGTCATACTTCAAGTTTTGAAGTTTGACTTACAGGAAGTCTAACCTACAGGACTGCAGTTCATGATGATTGATTATGGATTCAGGGTTCAAGATTGCAGATGACTTTATGATTTTAGGATGATGAATGGTCGATGATTTTTTCAGGACATGATGTTTGTTTCCTGATTGTATGATGGATTTGGATTGGTCAATTTGACCTCCAAAGGATTTTTTGCTAAGACAGTTCGACACTTGGAATTTTGTATTTTCATGGATATTTGATGTATTGCATTTGATGAATTTTCCGACATGTTTGATGGAAATTTGGGTTCAGGATTTGGAGCAATACCAACAATTTACTCGGTTTACTACTCAAAGATTTTATTTTTTTTGGCTACAAGATTTTTCATATGCAGGGTTTGGATGTTGTTCAACACTTTTTTTTTTGTGGATTTGACATTATTTTATGTGTCGATATGTGAGATATTCATAGTTTTCAGACTTCTCAGGGATGGTATTTTGACCTTACATAGGACTTATGATTCTTTTTTTCTTTTCTCTTGGCATATTGGATTGCCAGGTTTTTTTAGGATATGGGATGTGTTAGATTTGCAGCTAATTCACTTCTCATCAGGATTTTCTCTCATTGGTTTGGGTTCACTTCCATCACCAATCAGAGGATATATGGCTCATTTGATGCACACTGATTTTTCCAGATTTAGTTTTCAACATCCACATTTGGCAGGTTTTTCAGGTGGATCTTCATGGACACTCATGTGGTTTCATACCATGAGTTATAGATTGAAGAATTGGATATGTTATCAGCTTTTTCACTAATCTTTGTTGCTGAGATGATACATTTGTATGGACATAATATTAAAGGGTTTTTTTTTATAAATAATCCTAAGTCCTAACTAGACCATAAAAACTGGTTAGTTATGATACAATTGTGAGGTCACTACATTGAGTTGTATTATTTAATGTACCATTGATTTACATATTATTTGACTTGGCTTGATGCCTTTTCCTCCTCTCTTCTTTGTCTTCTTGTTAGTTATTTTACTTTCTTGCTTCTATTTTTTATCATTGGTCATTTTCTTGCTTCTATATTTTTATCAATAAATGCACTCTATTATTTTGTGCTATATCATTATTGTAACTCTCTAATGTAACACCTCTCTGTGGAATGCTATGAAATAAAATTATGCTAACTTGTGCACATATACATTAAAAGAATTGATGTAACAAAATTTTACTCTTAAAATGGAATAACAATGGAATAGTGGAAAAATAACAATTACATGATAAGAAAATACCCCCTCAATGGTTTGTTGAAGTCGATTAGTTGTGATGTAGTTCAATTTAATATGTTTCCAAGCATTCCTTCTTTTTCACTTTCCCATAGTGAAACAACAGAATTATCCTCTGAGCCAACTAGGAGCCTAGCTGGCTTCCTAGCTCCAAGAAACCTTTCGGTCTCTTATCCCTTCGTACTCATGATTCCAAGAACAACAATGCACATATGCTCTAACCAATATTGTCAAAATAAATAGTTCTTCCAAGAATAATCCAACCTCTCAACCTCCTCCCCCTTCATCACCACTTCATCTTCCTATTTATTAAGTTTCCATAACCTCTTCCCCAAGTCTCCTCAACCACCCTCATTATTATCCACCAGCCTCCCTTATCTATATTTTTGGGATATTTTAAAATAAAACTAAAATATAAATGAGTTACATAAAATAACAATAAATAAAATGCAATGTATTTCTTTTCATGCTAGCTTATAAATGCAACTTGACAATTTTCCCAAAAATGTACATGACAACTTACCATACCCATTTAATCCATCATACCAACCATCAATCAATGTCAAAGAAGGTATTTAATGCTACTAGTTATTTTTGTATGCAATATAATTTATTTAGTCATTAAATCATTCAATTAAATAGTTAAAAATCTAGTTTAATAATTAATACATTAATTAATTTTATTAGTGTAGATGTGTAGGGTATGTGTGTGTAGCTAGCAGACACATAACCTATGCATGTACTAATGATAAACAAGCAATGTCTCTAATGCATAGTTCATTTATGATCACAACAAGCCATGTAGGACAACAAATGCATCATTCAGTAATTATAAATAACAAAACTATAATAATTCATCAAGAATTCATCAACACACTTAGAATATCAAAAAGTAAATCATAATGAGTGTTTTGGAACCCAGTGAGAAAACAAGAGTGGCACATCTAATCTCATAGCAGTTTTCTCAACTAACATTGAATCATCCTTCCTTCCTAACCTACTTCCATCTTCCATCCTATCATTTCCCCTGCTAGACTAAGCTGGAGAATCAACTATATTGACCTAAATCCATATACAACCCATAAGAAGAAGTGTCATACATCTTGACCAAGCTTCCTCAACAAGAAAATACCAGTCATCATCACACATCTAGGGGAGCGTGACTTTACACAACCCTCCCATGACTCCAGGTTTCATAGGATACATGGTGGGAAATACCACCACCCCTCCTAATAAAAATAGGGTCAATAGGATACTCAATGGAAACACCTACACCTTTCTTGATAGAACTAGGGTCAACACCCTATATTAAGTCATATTGTGCAACTACTATTATTATAGTCACGTCATCAAATGACCACATTGGGCAAGCTGTGCATCCTGTCAAAACCACACTTACCACAGATCATAACAATATTGGAAATCATAAATTAAATCATAAGTACAACTTATAGAATACACTATATTATTGGTGTCCATGACATCCAAGTTACCTCGGTACTATAATTATTTGGTTATTACATAGTTTTTCAACACGTAGGTTAGCTCACCAATACTCATATCCATGTAGATATATCAAAAATTTCATATGATCATCCATATTTGTATTGGCATTCAATTAGGAATTGTATGTTTATTTATAACATGCCTCACATATACTATACATTCACAACATAATTTTGAACTAGTATCCAAGCACTGAAACTCCACATTTAATTTTGCTAACCAAATCACATAACAATCATCATCATCAACATAAAACCGTAAAAATAATATTATGCAACAAATAAATAGGTCTATATGTACACCTCTCACATGTCCATATAAATCTCACTAAGTCCAAATAGTAACACATAAATAGGTCTATATATACACCTCTCACATGTCTATATAAATCTCACTAAGTCCAAATCGTTACTAAGCAATGAATTACAATGGTGAGAAAATAAAAGTTGTGATTGCCTAAGGCCAAAATGTGGGGCGTTACATCTAATTTCTCTAAATCATTTTTTTAATATCATCATTGAAATCAATATGCCCTATTGTTTTGTGTTATATCATTGATGAAATCAATGCCGATACTCAATGATTGATATTTCATTTTTTGTTTCACCTCTACCTCCTAAATTTTGAAACTTTATTCATTTTGATAACCTATTAAAGAATAATTATATATTTAAGAGGCCTTTCATCTGTTCGCATTGAACTATTATCTCAATAATGTCTTTATTCTCAATATACTTCTTGTTATTTTACATTTGAAACAATTTGAAAATGGATGATATGATATGACAATGTGGTGATGAAAATGTATAAGATGCTCTAGTTTAAAAAAATATGTTTGAATGATTGAAAAATAATAATTTACGGAAATTAAGAATAATAATAATTATAAATGAATGAAGATATGTCCAGATACCTTACTATTTTGATCATATTAGACTTATTAAAATTTGATCTTAGATATTTATATGATACATAAAAAACATGCAATAACTAGTGCTAATTTGAAGTCCCCAAAAAATCAAAATATAATCAAATTGAATTTCAAAAAATACAAAATTAAGGAGGCTTATGTGTAACCTTGTCATGTCTTAAGGCTTAATTCTTGAAATCGCGTAACAACTAGAATTTTGGTCATCTGGCATAAGTTTGGTATTGATCTATATTTTAATATTAATCTTAATAATTATTTATAAATATTATTGAAAGTAATTTGTAATAATTATTAAAAATGTTATTGGGGCGGTAGGTGCGGGTGGGATTCTTTTTGATCCCAGAGGAAATACAATGTTTCATTATGCATGGGGTTTAGGGACAACGAAAAATAACATAGTAGAAGAATATGCTCTTTATGCATGTCTAAAACTGGTAAGAGAACATAATATCCCTCTACTCCTAGTGTTTGGAGACTCAATTCTAATTATCAAGGAAATTATCATCAAACACTACATGGAGAACAAAATTCTAAGCGATATTCTTCAAAGAATCACCATCATAACTTGATAATTTGAGAAAATCAATATCTTCCATGTCAAAAGGGGTCTAAACCCCCATGCTAACCTTAAGGAAAAAGAAGGGTATAGAATGCAACAAGGAGAAATCAATTTAAATAATGGAAAGGGGGATTTCCCCATACGCTAAACCCTTAGCTATGATGCGACATGATCTCTCCCATCGCTACACCAATTGTAATGATCTCATACTCCAAACCGCTTTCATATGTGTGAAGGGTGGTGACGTTAGTGCATGGTTTAATGTGGCCTGTGTGAATCCTCCTCCTAGCTAGAGTTTCTCAGATCCTTTAAGCCAAAATCTAAGCCATGACATGACAAATTTATTTTTGTTTTAGGCGTCGAATCCTTTTGGTTCAACAATACTAGTTACGTGTGGGATTTTGAATACTACTTCAAGGTTGAACCCTTGTCTCCATTTGTGCTCCTCCTTTCCAGTAATCACTTCAAGGGAAGAGAATTTGGGGCTACTTATAGGGTCTTCGTTCAACTCCTCTATTTGGATTCCTTAGTAGAATCTTAGGTCTATTTTTCTCTCCTTTTAATGTCTAATCATTTTTGGTGCTCCTCTTATACTTCTCTTCAAACCTTGCCCTCCTTCTTTTGTTTTCACAATCAATTGGAGTAGTTTCAGGGTTAGTGCTAAGGGAATCCCTATAGAACCCTTGGTGAGTGACCATTGGAAAATAAGTAGGAGCCATGAAGAATATGGTCAATAAAGAAACAAATTCTTAGAAAAACTAATGGCTAAGCTTCGAGAGATTGAGGAAATAATGGTGGGGATTTCCTATCGAATGGAGGAAAAGTATATGGATTTCAAGGTTGACCTCTCTACTTTAGCCTAAACAATAGAATAAATGGAAGTTATCTTCCTTCATTTACGAGACGTAGGCCCATCTCAACGTTTAACTTCTGACTCTATGAATCCTGAGAGACCCTTCCCTAATTATGTAGATACTGAGAATGACCCTGGAAATTATGACAGAGATTGTACCAATGGACATTGAAGAAGAGCCTCTCAATCTCTCACAGGCCTTAGAAAATGATACTTCATCAAACATGTCATGATTTTTTTTTTAAATATCGCGGTGCCTTGGGAAATTTTGTAACTACATTTTTAGTTTGGAAAATCATAGAAATAGCCCGGGAAGAATGTTAACCTATACAATTATTATTTTAGTTATATTTTCAGAAACTGCTCAACTAAATTTCCTCCTATGTAATATTTTTTGATGTTTTTTCTTCGACGCAACCCTTTTGATACATATAATTTCATTTTGTGTTAAAAAAATTATTAAAAAATTTATTGAACCATTTTACTTACTATTTTTACTGTGATTTTCATTGTTTTTATAACTAGTGATTGCTTTCAAAAGTCTAAAAACATATCAATATAATAAATATTATAAAAAATGTTGAAATGGTTATGTGAACTTCTCATAGTTTTGTCTCTACTTCCTTTGTAGTTTGAAATAGATTACATAAAGGACTCTAACATCTATTTAGACATGTTGAAACCTGACATCTTTGGGCATGATGTACAAAAATGACACCATTCAATACACCTTGTATTATTTCTTCACATTCCATTGTTATTGGTGTACTCTCCATATTTTCCTATATATGATGTATGAGTAAATAGGGTAAAAAATAGCACATATGTGTCCTATGTCCATTGATTTCATGTGGATACCCATTTTCTTCATTCACTATAAATTCCCTCTTTTTGCAGAGTTTTTCTATTATTAATTTCAGTATCTTATTCTAAGGTTCTTTGATCTTATTTTCGAATATCAAATCAATGTTTAGTTTATATGGATTTCTAATAAATAGTGTAATTTAATTGGGCAAGGATTTACCTATAATATGAGATGACTTAGGAGCTAGATTTGAACATCCTCCCACACATAAAAACGAAACAAAATTTGGGGTTTCCAACATCCATTGGAACTAGTGGCATGAAGTAACGACCAAAGAAAGAAGGAAAAACCAACAAGAAAGAAGGAATGGCCACATAATACAAAAACATTGCTCAAGTTACTTGAAATTGAGTAGAGAATTAAATCCATGAAAGTTAAAAATATTTTAAATTTAAATATTATGATTCATGATTTTGAAGATGTCCATGTCTGTAACTATACATTGAATGTGTAAAATATTTTGTTTTAACTGATCAAATTCATATTAAGGTGGGGCAACTCATGATGGTATGTGATGCATTTCATGGTGCAATTTCTTATATTTATGTAGATGTATTTGGATGGGGCATTGGTTCTAAAATTCACTTCCCAAGATTATTTATATGGATTTTTAATGTTGAATTATGCTTCACCACCAAGAAAGATATACTAATATATTAATATATACTATTAAAACTATTATTGTTGTTCTTATGTAGTGTAGGTGTTGATGATTGTTTAGGAAAAACGTAAGCCACAATCATCCTAGATTAAGACAAATCTGGAAGATTGTCTTATATATTGGCTAACAGATAAAGCGGTAAACAAGTATGAAGGGTTTCCTTGCTTTTTGGTTTCATGTTTATGGTGGGCCTAAAACTCTAGCATATTCAGGGATAAGGATATCCCTCCTGAGGTTACAACTGAGATTATTTTTAACTTGTCAAAGGAATTTATGACTTAACTCAAGTTAAAAAACCAAGGATGTTTACCATTCCCGATATGGACTTCGACATCCCTTGGGGTTATTTTAATGGGGCCTGTCAAGGCCACCCCCTTGTCTGTGAGGTAGGGGTTGTTATCTTTATGAATCAAAATCATTATATTCCTATCAAGTATGCACCAACAAGGGGCACAAATAACAAAGTCAATTTCATTTCTCTTTGGACATTGCTTGATCCATAAATGGGAGGCTTATAGCCTATCCGTCGCACTAACATCGAAACCTATGCAATACCAAAAAAAACCTTGGTTCTCAATAGCTAACGAAAACTCCGCATACCAACCCAATCAGTCAAGTCGATCCAATAACAAACTTTTCGACCACCCACAAGTCGCTTCGACACAATGACGGACCAGTCATATTCTCTGCTAGTTGGGTCAAGTAAGTGAAAGGCCAGTCGACTACTATGATGGTTGGGTCGACTAATGGGAAGAAAAATCGATCAGCTGAAATTCGAGTTGATAAATTGACCAACAAGTTGAGTCGAGCATTGTCTGGATGTATGGAAGATCTAGTCAACTAGAAATTATTGTCGGTCGAATAAGGAAGAGGGAATCAACCAAATGTCAACCTAGTTGGAATGAGTTAACCAACCGTTAAAAAAATAGTTAAAGGGTGAATTCAACAATCAATAGTGAAGGAAATCTTATGAAATATGAATATTCGAAACCAACAACATCAAAAAAATGTTTAGGGGGAAATTTGGTAAACAACAGTAAGTAAAAATTTATAGAGGGAGAGTTTAATATTAAATAACAGAGAAAAATGTTTGTGGAAAATCATAAATGTTTTGGAAACACTAGTTTACAAAGTAGAGTCTATATATGGCTTGCCGGCAAAGGAAAACACCCCAAAAATAACAAAAAATGTAATGAATGTCCCATGGGTGTAATTAGACACAAGAAAACAAGATTTTGACTCCAAGAGTGAGTCTAATTTCCCCATGACTCTTAAAAAACGAAATTAGCAACTTATAAATAAGTAGCAACAACTCATAAAAGAGGGTTGTCGATTTCCAACTACCAAATGGATGTACAGGTGCGGAAAAATAGTTGTTGGTATGGTTTACTGACCGATGGGGACCATATTAATATAAAACAAGCTCAAATAGTAATTGGCACGATGTTTTCTTTGCTAGACAATACCCAAACAACCATTAAATTATAGTGCACACCACTCACCATTCATAAACAATGTTTCCACAAAAAATCATCACACACAAGCTCAGAATTTGTTCAACAACATAGGTATTCCAACAGAGAACGAACACCTTCAGTAACCACTCAAACAACCATATCAAATATTACCACACTGATGTTTTCACATGGAAAAACCCCTATGAGGAAACATCCACGACCCCAACTAGTGTGGACACTTGGAGCAATTTATTAATGCCAAAGAAAAATTTACAGACAGATTTTACAAGAGAGTTTCTCACAATCGATCATTGACCAATGACCCTCCAGGATCTTTAAATAGAGATCATGGAACAATCGAGTGTTAATCTGGATATCAATGTATTCATTAAAATCGAGTAGAATACGAACCGTCGAATCACTCTATGTCGGGAACATATCATGACTATTAGATTTCCTAACTACAAATGCATACTAAAGAAACACACTTTTACCTAATGACACATTAAACCAAGTAGATCTTAACTAACTCCTAAGTGTCTAAATATCCTAACATCCCCCCTTAAGAAAAACTTTGGATAGAATTAAAGGATTTACAAATGTGACACAATAGGATAAGGAAGGAGGCATTAAAGTCTATCCCCCCTTAATTACAACTTCTTGAATTCCTAACATAGATTGAAGTTTGGAGAAATTTTCTTCTGTAAGAGACTTTGCGAAGATGTCTGCAACTTGATCTGTAGGGAAAAATAACACTTCAATAAATCGATAATGAATTATCTTTCTGATGAAGTGCATGTGTAGATCGATGTGTTTGTTGTGATGATATTGAACTCGGTATTTGGTAAGATTAATGAAACTCTGATTATCGCACTAGAGGGTTTTCATATGATACTGTTGGAATCCAAACCTTGAAAGGATCTATTGAAGCCACAAAGATTCTTAACTTGCATTAATTGTTTCTTGGTACTCTTCTTCTGCTAAAGAAAGAGAAATTTCATGTTGTTTCTTACAGGCCCAAGTGACAGGTCCTAAACCAGGTCTGAACACATAAACTGCAATATACTTTCGATCATCAGGGTCACCGACCCAATATGAATCAATGAAAGTAACCAATAAAGGAGTCCCCCTTGAGTTTTAATGTATCCCAAACTGAACTATACCCCAGATATACTGAAGTATTCTTTTAGTTGGTTTCCAATGAATTTCATGGGGTGTTTTCATATACCAGGAAAAAACACCAACAATAAAGGAAAGATCAATACAATTATGATTCAAGTACAAGAGGCTACCAAATAACTGATGGTAACCAATGGCATCAACTTCGGGATAAGTACATTTAGCAACAAGATTGACTCCAGACTAGTAGTGAGAAGGGGATGGTTTACAATATTCCATGTGAAAGCGATGAAGAAGGTCACAAGCATACTAATACTGGGAAATACAAATTCCTTCCTTGGTTTGCAAAAATTGGAGGCCAAGGAAATAATGAAAAAATCCTAAGTCTATCATTTCAAATTTCTTCTTAAGGTTGTTTTTCACATGGTTTAAAAGTTTTGGGGCACTACCAGTGAGGATAAGGTCATCAACATAAAGAACAAGGATTATGAGATGGATTCCTACTTTCTTGGTGTAGACATTAGGATCAGAATGGCATCTAAAACATTTGGTGTCAAGAAGAAAGTTATCCATTTTGGCATACCAATCTTGGGGATCTTTCTTAAGTCCATAAAGAGATTTCTTAAGGTGAAAAACAAGGTTAGAGTCATTTTGGACATAGCCAGAAGGTTTTTCCATGTAGGTTTCTTCTTGAAAATATCGATGCAAGAAGGAGGATTTGACATCTGTGTGATGGGACTCCCATTTATGTGAGGTTGCAAGGGCTAGAACAAGGTGGATGGAATTCATTTTGGCTATAGGGGAAAAGGTTTCATTATAGTCAATTTCTCCAACTTAGGAAAATACGTTGGCAATCGACCGAGCCTTGTGTCTTTCAACAATTTCATCGAATGCATACTTAGTTTTGTAGATCCATTTACATATAAAAAGAATCTTCCTTTTGGAAGAGGTACAAGATCCCAAGTATCATTCACAATTACAGAACAATACTCTTCATTCATTATTGTATACCAATCTAGAGGACCTGAAGCTTCTGCAAATGTCTCTTGATCATGAGTCTTTGAAGCTTGAGCCAAATGAGAAGAGGCTCGTTGGAACCGTGAATGTGTCTAACACTGATTTGAAGGATCACCGACAAGATCACTAACTGCTTCTTGTATTAAATAGACCCATCTAGGAAGCGGTGGTGCTGGTTCATGTTCATGTTCAATGGACTCATCTGGAGGAAGGTGAGAAGGTGGAGGTGGATTTTCATCCTCACTGTCATCATATGAAGAAGAATAAACCATAATAGGAACAAAATATGGCACAAATGTTGAATATGGATTACATGCCAGAGAAGGCACAAACACCAAATTAGGCTTGTAGGCCAAGATATTTTCATCAAATTTAACATCTCTTCTAATAATAATTTCATTACAGTGTGGTTGAATAAGTATGTAACCTTTGACATCTTCATAATAGCCAACAAATATACACTTCTGACTTTTATGATTCAATACTTTCCTTTTCCCATCGGGAATGTGAGCCCATGTTACACTACCAAATACGTGTAAGTGACTTACATCTAGCTTAATTTTATTCCATGATTCTTCCATTGTTATATTTTTAAGAGCCTTTGTGGGAGTGTGATTTACTATGTACTTTTCACAATTAATGGATTCCTCCCAATACTTTAGACTTAATCTCTTAGATTGGATCATACAATTAGCCATTTCTTTTAATGTGCGGTTCTTTCTCTCAGCACCACCATTTTTTTGTGGTGTATATGGAATAGTGTGTTGCATTTGGATGCCCTGCACAGTACAGTAACTTGTGAAATTATTATTCACATATTTTCCTCCATTATATGTTATTAACCTTTAAATTTGATGTCCAAATTTATTTTCTACAAGGGCCTTGTAGGCAAAGAATTTGTCAAAAACTTCACTCTTAATTTTTAAGAAGTAAACCCAAGTGCATCTAGAAAATTTGTCAATGAAAGTTAATAAATACTTTTACCCAGAAAAGGAAGGAGAAAAAAGTGGACCACACAAGTCATTGTGAACAAGTTGCAAAGGGAATGAGGTGTGCCAAGAGGCATGTTTGTCAAAATTGTCCCGATGATGTTTGTCGAGAACACAAGCGACAAAAAAAACATCTATGCAAGAAACAAGAGGAAGACCAATCACCATATATTTATTACATGGTTATTTTAATGAGCAATAGTTTATATGACCAAACCACTCATGCCAAATGTTTCTCAAGCCATCTCTATGAGGAACAAAAAATGATGGAAAATATGATGACCCAAAGTTGTCAAGCTAGTACAACCTGGTAATATCATCAACAATTCCGGTTGCAAGAAAATGTTAAGGATATTTTAGATCCTTGATTACAACTTGGTGAGGTGAAAACTCTATGCTTTTACCTTCACCTGAAGGAGTGATTTTATATATTGATATAAGGTTGCAAGAAGGACTTGGAACACATAATACATTATTGAAATGACCATTATCTACCTGAATTGTTCGAGGCCCTACAAAACTAAGAGATCTATCATCACCAATAGATATTTTCTTGGTCTTACATTCATTTAGAGAAGAAAATATGGATTTATCCTTAGCCATATGATAATATGCTCTAAAATAAATATGCCACTCATCAGAAAAAGAAGTAGAAGTTGCATTGAAGGACAAACCAAAAGAAGAAAGTGCATGTCCATGAGTAGAAGAATAATAAGTAGATTCAATAATGATGTTGTTCTTCTTCATCACTGCTTCTAAACTTTCCATATTCTTAAAAAATTTGGACTCATCATGACCATGTTTCCCATAAAAGTTGTAATGTTTGTCAGTGTTATTACTTTTAGATTTTTCTCCTTTGTCACCATTAGGATATGAAGCCAGTTGAGAGGATTTTGGGCCCTTGTTATGTTGTACCACCTGTTGTCACATGCCTGTTTTGGGGAGAAAATCCTATTTTGTAGCATGCGCCATATGTAGAGGAAAAAAAACATGCAGAAGATGGAGGAAAACCAACATGCCAAAGACTGAGGAAAAGCAGTGTGTCACACATGCAAACAAACCTATCCATGTTAGGGTTAGGGTTTTTGATATGAATGTAATGGATATGAACCAATATGTAATTTTTTTGAAAATACACAGAATAGATCTAGCTAGCAAATGAAATACACAGTTTATAGACAAAATATGAGAAAAAGAGAAGCAGGAGAGAAAAAATGAAACAATTCTCATTAACCAAATGAATGAATGATAATTTACACATGATATACTTTGTATAAATCAACTAATGCGCACTGGAGGAGAATACATTGTGCCATAGTGGTGTTCTAGAGTCATCTAGACACACACCAACAGTTATGGGAGTAAACTTCCACCTACTCTAGTCTCTCAGGAAGTTACGAGAGTGAATTGCCAGCTACTCTGAGTTAACTAGTCTCTTAGTCTTTAGTTAACTGATTGAAACATAGTGAAGTGAGGAGGAGATCAGGGAATCATGAGTAATGTGCTAGTTTGGTGATGATCCCAAGGACAATGCACATTAGTTGGTGATGATCCCAATGATGCATGGTGATTATCCCAATGTGGCATCTAGACTCCACTCAACTGATCAAATTGAAGCGCGAACTAAAGAGAATATTATCCTAGAGGAATATTCTCCCTAAACTATAGGATATTGAATAATGACTAATAAACATAGGAAAAACCTTAGGAAAAAGAAATCCTAGGTGTGTGTGAAGTATCTCCAACACCCCCCTGGAAATCATTATGGTAAAAATAAAGAATGGGTCCTGGAAACGAGGCCATGTTAGGTACCCAAATATAAAAGATACACTGAAATAAACGAGGAAAGAGGGAAAACCTCATGGGAAAAACCCCCTCTCAAAGTACAATGTATGTAAAAAGAAGAACTGACAATTACTAGGAAACTGTGTCCTTCACACCAAGACGACTGCGCAGAGAATGGAACTTCTTCTCACTGAAGGTATTGGTGAAGATGTCTGTAGTCTGTTCTACTGAAGGAAAGAACTGTAGGTAGATGATCCCCTCATGTACTAAGTCCTAGGCATAGTGCATTTGGATCTTGATTTTCTTCATCCTCTACCTCTGAACTAGATCTCTGCAGAACTTCAGAGTGCTCAGGTTGTCACACCAAATGACAATCGACCAATGAAACTGAATGCCCAACTTAGCGAGAAAATGTTGTATCCACATAGCTTGAATGGTTATGTTAACTACCCATTTGTACTATGCCTCGAATGAAGATAGAGAAATATCATCTTGCTTCTTGCTCGACCAATAGATAGGACCGAAACCAAGACTTAGTGAGTAACAAGATGTGGAATTGCGATGAATGCTATCACGAGCCCAGTCAAATTAGTGAAACTGAATATTTCCAATGTATATTTTGATGCATAGTGAATCCCAAAGGTGATGGTTCCCTATATGTATCGAAGGATATGCTTTGCAACCTTCCAATGTAGCTCATGCAACTCCTACATGAACCTAGATATTTATCCAACTACATAGGAGAGGTGTGGTATGGAGTGAGTGAGATACAACAAGCTCCCCACTAGTTTTCTGTAAAGTGTGTTGTCCACCAGTGGAGTGTCCCTGCCATCCTCAAGTATGAATCCTGATAGGAAAGCAGTCAGGGCATATTTGTAGTCTGTCATGTGAAATATCTCAAGGATATCTCATGCATACTTGTCCTGATATAGTTTGATGTCTGATGCATCGTGACTAATCTCGAGTCCAAGGAAGAAATGTAGCAGACCCATGTCCGTCATCAAGAACCTATCATGTAGAATCCTCTTGACTACAACAATCGTTGAAGTAGAGCAATTGGTGATAAAAAAATCATCAACATACAGAACTAGGAGTAGAAGTGAATCAATCATCCTAAGAATGTAAAAATTTATGTCTGAGTTACAATGTACAAAGTTCTATGACAAAAAGTAGGAGTCCATCTTGTCATACCATGCCCTCGGGGATTTCTTGATGCCATAAAGAGATTTCTTCAGTCGACAGACGAAAGATGAATCCTTCACAAATCCCTAGGGATGATCCATATATATCTCTTTAGAGAGATTGTCATGAAGAAATGCATTCTTCATGTCCATCTTATGGAATTCCCATCCCTTGGTTGTCACAATGGAAAGTTCTGAATGTATGGAATCTATCTTCACTAATAGATCGAAGGTCTCATCATATTCAATTCCATTCACCCACTGAAATCCTTTGGGAACTAGTCTGGATTTGTATATGGTAATATGTCCATCCGTTGTGCTCTTGGTCCTGTAGACCTATCTGAACCTAACAAGTTTCCTTCCTAAAGGAAGGGGAACCAAATCATAAATATGGTTCTCAAGGAGGGAGTTGTACTCCTCCTGCATGGAGGATTCCCAAAAGGGATTTCCAACAGTCTCGCCATAGGAATGTGGATCTTAAGACTGAACCAAGAAAATATGTATGGGTGGCATCATTTTAGTGTAAGTGAGTGCAATAGGAGGCTCCTCAAAATCAGATTGAGTCCTCCTAGTATCAGCTGGATCCCCAACAATATCTCCTACATCTTGAAGAGTAGTCTTGGCCCACTTTGACCTCAACTCTGGCTTTGCGTCTTCATCTGCATGCAATGACTCTGCATTTGACTATACTAAATTTTTATCTAGATCATCTGAGTCCTATGAATCATAAATCTCATCTGAAGAAGAGTAGACATGTGCATGCTCACCATCTCTGATAGGTGGAAGAAAAAAAGTGTCTTCATGCGGTTGTTGAGGTACATACAAGACACTTTCCTCGAATTGGACACTTCGCTCAATGATGAGCTAATACGTGGAAAGATCAATGAGTCTGTATCCCTTCACACCGTTTGGGTGTCCAACAAATATACATTATGTTCTCTGTGGATCAAGTGCCTTCCTCTTTTCAGAGGAAATCCTAGCCCATGCACATGAAATGAAAATACAGAAGTGGGTCACTTTCATTTTGAGGTTGCTCCAAGCCTCATAGGGGGTCTTATCCTTGACAGATCTATGGGGATATTTGTTTTGGATGTAGGTTTCACAATTAAGTGATGCATCCCATAATCTCTGTCGAAGTGACTTTTCATGTAGCATGAAAGATGCCATCTCTTTTAGAGATCTATTTTTTTGCTCAACAATTTCATTTTGTTGTGGAGTATAAGGAACCGTGTGTTGCAAATTAATCTTGAACTCATGACATATATTTTGTATCTCATGGTTGACATACTCTCCCACGTTATATGTTCGGAGGAATTTTATTTTCTTTCCTAACTATGTCTCAACAAGGGCTTTGAAATCTTTGGGGTGTTGAAAGACCTCTGATTTTTTCCTTAGAAAGAAAATCCATGTGAAGTGTGAGAAATCATCAACAAAAATGAGCACGTACCTTGATTTACTAATTGATGGATGCGGAAAAGGGCCCATGAGGTCACTATGGATCATATCTAAAGGAGAGGAATCCTTTTTTAGTCTTTCCTTTGTCAAATTTCTCTTGAGGGTGTTTTCCAAGATCACATCCCTCAAAAAATACTTTGGAGAAGTGGATGTTAGGTAGAACATCAACCATTCCCTGCTTTCTAAGTTGTTTCATATATATGAAATTTAAATTTCTGAACCTTTCGTGTCATATCCTAATTCTTTCATCAACATGGGTAGCAGTTATGCAGAATCTAGTTCAATAAATTCAAAAAATGTGTAGAATCTAGATTGATGATTTACCTCACCAGTAGAAACCATGGAATTGGTTTGCATGTCATAGATATCCACTACATAAGGTCTGAATATGAATTTCTTTTTGGTGCCAAAGTTTTTCATCTGATACACGAAGATAAGATTGAAAGAAAGTTTAGGAATATGTAGCACATTCTCAAAGATTCCGTTTGTGAGTTCAATTCTTCCTTTGTCAGTGACCTTGACTGGAGAGTTATCTAGAATCAGAATAGGAGGAACTTTGCATGCATCCAATGAAGAATAAAATTATTTTGTGGCTTCCATGTGGTGTGATGCACCTGAATCTACAATCAAAGCATCGAGAGAGGATTTGATGGAAATCAAAGCATGGATAGAATTTCCTTTCTTGGAATTCTGATCTTCTGGCTTCTTCTTCTTGGCACCCTCAGAGATATGATAGCCAAGGTTGTTTTTCTGAAGTATATATTCCATTCCATATATCTGTTTCTACATGCATGCATATTCTGGATGGAGTCCTTTGTGGAATTAAGTGCATTTCTCCCCTTTTCTTCTCTTTCCACCTTTGGATCTGGAGTCATCGTTGAAGGGTTTTGAGTACCCTTCCTTCTTTGTATTTGCATGTGATTTCCTTTTGTCTTTGTATTTATATTTTTTATATTGATGACCGCTACCATCTTGCACAGTAAGTGCATGCGCCTTTGGGCCTTTGATTTTTCCCATATTGATGAGCTTGTTCTGCTCTTGTGTTAGAGAATCGATAAACGCCTCAAGAGAGGGCATCATCCAGGTGGTTCCAGAGGCAAGCCTAACTGAATGAAATCTAAATACAAATAATGAGTATTTGGGACCAAGTTTGGAGAGAATGGTAAGAACCATTTGTTTCTCCTCCCTATACTTATCAACGCTGCAAGCCTTGAGTTGCGACAACAAATCCTTATATTTGGTAAATAAATCTTGGATATTGTCGAAGGTTTTTGGATCCAAAGTGAGAAATTCCACCTCGAGCACGTGTCCCCTCATCTCGTCTTGTTTTCCAAAAATCCCTTCCATGGTGATTCAGGCTTCATTGAGGGTTTTACAAGAGGATATGTGAAATAAGAGTTCAAGACAAATGAGACTACAAATAGTTCCAAACGCTTCATCCATTCGATTTAGATACTTGTATTTTTTTATGGCTGATGTGGGTTCAGTCTCTATGTTCATGTTTAACCTATATAATCCTCTGCCTCAAAGATGCATTATCATCTTCTCCTTCCATGCAAATAAATTGTATGGTGTAACAATGAATTCTTTTGGAAATTCCATTTTTTTGTTGTCTTCAATCTTCGGTACCTGCAAATATAATCTGGTGTGTATTTTCCCTAGCAGTCTATCAGCTCTAATACCATGTGTTAGCACTACAATTCACCTCTGGAGTGTGGCATAGGTAAGCCCAGTACCCATCAGTTTTGGGGGTGGATGTTGTTTTAAATGTGGATGGTCGATGGCCAAAACTCAACAACATGAAATATTTTCAACACATAACTGGACAGGAAATGCACAGGGAAGTGAGGGCCACATTAAATTCAGTCAGGAAATTGATTTAAAGAGAGATCAAAGGGAAGACTTAGGAGAAATATGAAAGAGACTACTTTGGGAATCATGCCTTCCAATAGCTCTGGGAAGAAAAATTAAAACTCAGAAAACCTTCCTGAGCTCAAGTTTAGACACTGAAATGTGTTGCAAGAAACACAGTCACAACAACAAAATGATCAAACCTCCATCATCCTGCAACTGTGACAGCTCGACTGGATCCTCCATGACCGAGCCATCCGGTGCGAGAGGGAAAAGACAACACATGGAAATGAACAAAACTGATCACAACACCGCCATGATCAAACCTACATCATAACAACATAACAATCCTCAACTGGATCCTCCATACCTGAGTGTTTTAGACACATTTACAGACAAAATGGAAAGAAATAGGAAATTAAATTCTATTAACATGAAAGTCTCAAGTTGATTACATAATCAGAGAACAACTCTGCCAGAACAAAATTATAGATTGGGAGGTCTGTTCAACCAAATAACCTTTACAATGACTCAAAACTGCCTACATATACTCAGAAAAATCGCCACTACTAGGAGTGTGGCATGGCCACATGATGAATTCTTTACGTCTGCGTTTGTGTCTTCTTAGTCTAACTATGCATGCAGTATTCTTGGAACACACATTCCCCTGTTATATGAGATCTCGAAAGTCCCTCTGAGTATCTTTGTCAGAATGCACTTGCGGCTTTTGTCAGGTGTAAAGCTTCACGCCGATGTCTTCTCTATCAGATGCAATCTCAGCTCCGCCAGTCTTGATAGCGTATATGCATAAGACAATTCTGCATTGCCATAGTGCCACGAAACGCCTATGTGATGATGTGGCAGAGAGAGAAACTAACATGGCGGGGTGAAGTGGGGACAACAACACAGGTGGAGGCGACACGGGAGACAGATGTCGGGAAGCGAGAAGGGTAGCGGGAGGAGTCAGGAGGGCGATGAGTGGAGGAAAAGTGTGTAGGAGAGATAGGAAAAGGTGATCAGGGAGATGTGATAGGAAGAGGGATGAGTGAGTGGAGGACAAGGGCGGTAAGTGGTCTACTTGGAGCGGGGGGGGTTTGAGTTAATGAGGAAGCACCACGATAGTGGGGGGCCCACGCTAAAAAACCACCAACTTGGACACCCACCCCCCCCTCGTTAAAGGTAGAAGGTCAGAGGGAGGGGGGTCTGATATGCGTTGCAGGTTTTCGATCTGAGTGCACCCCTCTCAACTGCTCAGGTCTGCGTGTCCCATAACACATCATGCCAAACCACCGGGCCACAAACAGACTTAGGATAAACTGCATTTGGTGGGTTTTTAAGCCCCTTTTCTCGCATATTTTCACCCAAGGGCCAAATCCAAAGGAAAAAACACCCCATACAATAATGTGTGATAACATTAGGCTCCATGGGGTATAGAGTCCTCTTTGCGAGGCTCTAATATCTCCTTTTGCATTTCTAGTCGCCTTCTTTATTGGGCTATGGAGTCAAGCTCAAAACACCCTACTGAGGAATACCGACCGATAAGTAAAAATGAAAAAAAAACACACATGGGATCCATAGGATCTTATTTATATACATTCCTATACTAATTGATTTTTACATGGTGCTAGGTGAAAGCAAATTTCCACCATAGCCATTCAAGTAACTTCTTGACTGGAAGTTCTTTTACTCTGTCAACAACAGATAACAAATGATGCAACCGTGACAGTAGTATGGTTACATCCTTCATCTTTCCTCCATATGGAAATGGTGGGATCAAACCTGGAGGCTTCAAATCATGGAGGAAATTCAGCTACATGTACCCCCCCATAGGTTCATAGAATAAGTGGCAGACTCTAGAAAATTTGTGACAGAAAGCCTGCTCTGCTCCATAGCTACTCACACATGGATAAATATCTCTGGTAAGCACAGGTGGATGAGAAGATGATGCAAGTTGGTTTATCTCAGGCGATGGATTCTCACTTAAAGTCTTAGGACAGGAACCAAAATTACCCTTCTATTGCTCCTCTTCTTCTTCATGGCTCTCCCAAGGATCATAGTCATAATCATCATAAACAAGATCTGTGGGAAAGTTTTTCTCTTGGTTTTCTGCAGGCCTAGGATGGTTCATTTCCTCATGATAATTTTATTTAATGAAAAGAGGACAATGCTCTGATGTATGTTTTTGGAAATCTTGCATATCCAGTTCAGGATCTGATTCGTAGTTGTCATATACAGGATGGCTACTCCCTAGGTCGACAAATTGTGATGCAGGGCTCTGTTGCTCCTCATCCGAATAATCGTCAAAGGTTGAAAAAACAGGCACACCAAGAGCATAATGCAAGGCCTCTATAGCTATGGAATCTTCATCACCATCCTTAGTAGAACTGCCAAGAACCTCTTCCCCAAGGACTGGAGAATCCTCTGCATCATCATATGAGTAAAAAATATGTTGCTTGTATTTAGGCTCTTTAGAAAAAGGGTTGTAAGGAAAACCAGTTTCCATAACAGACTCAATATTTTCACTTTCCTCACTGGTACAACAAACACAACTTTCCTTTGATGCAGATGAATAGGGAAGAGAAAGGACTGATTTATGATCCAAGTCATCACGCTCATCCTCACAGTCTGTGTAAGAAGTAGCTATATCTTGAATACAATCGTTGTTAGGGTCCTAACCCGCACATAGGTAGATCAATATATTCGGATGTAATAAAGGTCAATATTAATAAGTCCTTTCAATAAAATAGAATAAGGCAGATGTAAGAAGACCTAATAGAAGCTTCCGCTTCTAGAAGGATCTTCCTCTAGATGCTTCTCTTGATAGACATATTTAGTATAAATAAGGGTCGAGGGTATGAAAACCCTAGCTTGGAGATTATTGTAACAGAGCGTTGCTCGACTGGAGGTTGCCCCCTCGAAGAGGCCCATGAACATTGATTTCTAAATCAAAGTGCTATTTCTATTGTTGTTGTTATATCATTTATGTGTTATTGTGGAGATTATGTTGGTTATATTACTATTATTTTGCCATTTCTAGCATTTTATTTTTGTTCTGCATATTTATTATCTCTGGTATGTTGCAAGTGGTATTAGAGCACTTTCCTTGGCAGAAATTGTGGGATTTTTTTCCAGGGTAGAGACGTATTCCGACGTCTTTAAGCCATAGATATCTATCGTTACGCGCATAAACCCACGGTTGAGGGATTCATACACGCAGGAAATACAAGTGGTTCTTAAGCGCACATCTGTTGGCCACCCTTGTAACCTTTGTTGGTACCCCTTCGAGTTGTAGCGCATCAGACAACACTTGTGTATGGATTGGCCTAGATTTCTTGAAGCCCTCTTTAGATAAACCTATCGGCCGCCGAATTGCTATAGTGTCACCGAGAACAACACTCAGAGAGATACTCTCTAGTACCTGGGTAGTGGGGTAGTACGATTAAGGGTATGGTCTATCCTCCTTAGTTAGTGCCTTGAGATATTGGTTCGAGTACTATTGTTGGACAACCCACGTATATTAGAGATCTATAACACAGGGAAAACCCTTGTCTGTAGAACCCTTGAATACCTAACCCTTGGGGGACAAAAACATAAACAAATTAAAACAGACCAGATCTATTGTCGCGCAACTGTGTTCAGATTGCCAAGTAAATACACATTTCTTTCTGGTTAAGAATTTGGGGATTTCATCACTATAGTATTCTTCAGAACGGAGTATACCTCCGCAGGTGTTAAAAAAAAAGTCTAGAAATTTTTTCACCATTATTTGAGACCTATTCCATTGGATTCATCTCTTCGCCATTATCATATTCATCCATATTATTTTTCAGCAAAATTTTTGACCCCGCTTGCCCCTTTTCAGCTCACCCATCCTCATGGCTCATACCCGTAGCCAAGATCTGGAAACTCACTTCAACACCTTGCAATTTGGTTTCCTCGGGACCCAAAAAGAAGTGAAACAACTCAGTGCTACTTTTGCCTCCATCGATTCATCCATCAATACAACCATAAATACAACCATGCAGTCCTCAATGGCGGAAGTCAAACAAGAACTGACCACCCAGCTTG
>SNQJ01S0051375.1:8342-39046 GCA_010110895.2 Picea sitchensis
AGCCGTCGCTCAGGTAAAGGTGCAATGGAAGCACTTTAGTCCTGAGGAGGCCACTTGGGAATCAGAGGGAGATTTGCAAAAATCTCATCCAATCTTGTTCCAGGAAAGGAACGAACATTGAGGACAGTGTTTTACTAAAGGTGGAAAGGATGTGACATCCCCCAAAAATAAAATATTTTTTATTTTTGTGTGCTAGAAATTTATTTCTATTTTTGGCAAATTCGAATATGGAATTTTTTTTAAATTTATGGCAATTTTGAATTTTGAATTTAATAATTGTATTTAATTATTGTGACTGATGGGCAGAGATATGTTTGGAACTCAACTAACTATTTGACTATGGCACTTGTATCACAACAAAATACTTATATTAATTGCAAGAGGACAAATGGAACAACCATGTTAAAATTAGTTGATCATGACTCCATGAGTGGGGAACATGTTGGAACTGTCTCTGGGCTGATTATTACAAGTGGAAAATCAGATATTTGGCCACTAGCATCCCTTGAAAATCAGGGATTAAGAAAGCTGTGAAAATCCCCAAAGGATGGAAAAAGACCTGGGCAAACAAATTGATAAATAGCATATGCGAGGAGGCAAGGCGTTTCCAAGTATGATGGGAAAGGATTGTGAGTCCTCTTGCTATTATGAGCACTGCTGAGCAAGTGTGAGGCAAAGGGATATCTGCTGAAAAAATTGGAATATTGTTTAGGAGTCTCCAAGTTCGCCCTCGTGGATTCACGGTCAAGCTAGGGGGTGAATTCAGGCAAGTAGATTTGGCTGCCCTGTTCTACAGTTGGGAGGAATGTGGGTGTTCCCTTTGTTGTCCCATGGATTTGATTCAAATATGTTGATCTACCCCTCTCTATGATGAATGGCTATGTTTCATCCGATATCATGTATCTACTAAATCCGAACTGGAATAATTTTCGTTCTCTGTTTTGAATGATTTGATATCTAATGCATTATATTTGATTAAATCGGAATTGTAACGATGTCCAATTTCTATTCGAATGTTTTATCCGATGTCACATTAAATCCGAACTGGAATCATTTCCATTCTTTGTTTGAATGATTTTTCTGATGCATTATATTTGATTAAAATCGAACTGTAATGATTCCATTTTTTTTGTTCATTGTGAGGAATATATGTGAAGGAAATCCTTATTTATATAGTTGTAATACGTCTACGAGAATGTTCACATCTATCTGCGGAGGTATAGTTATTTGTTGCGGAAGATGAAGTTCTTTCGTAGTTATAATCTGTCTGTCGTCGTGAAGTTCGTAATAAACATCCAAACTCTAGAAAATTGTTCCTCATGTGAGTAAAATGCTAGATGGATGCACCTGTAATTATTTTTCTATAAGTAACTAAGGAAAGGAGGAGATTAATGTCAATGGGGCAGATCCTCTCTGTAGTTAAAACCCCAGGAAACCAAACTCAGATCCCTCAGAACATCATTTATAATGACCGAACTCTGATGGAATGATATTCTTATTCATGTATTTACATAGATGCATAGATCTAGTGTTGTTGACATTTAATGCATTGATCAAAAGAGGCTCTAAGTGAATATAATAGGAGTTACCTTTTACAGAAAACGGTTACCCTAATGTACCCCTTTTATAGATTTTATATGTATAAGTCTCATAAGATTAGACTTTCGGAATTCTGATAGATAAACGAATATTGAATCCTTCGACACCTACTGTCTCACAGAATGGAAGTAAGAACACCAGTAAAGGATAAAGATTAGTGAGTGATGATTATAGTGTGAAATTCACAGTAGAAGTACATTATTCTTTTCCTTTGTGTATAATTTCCTTAAATTTTTTTCAACAGAAAAACTTAGTCCAAATTTCTTTTCGCTTTTGGAGGTTCGTGCATATTGATGTATGGATTTTGAACTCGCGAAGTTCCGAACCCCGAAACCCCGAAGCTTCCACCTTTCACAATTCAGAAGTTTGTTACATAAGAGGTTTGGGGCATGTGAACTCACGAAGTTTCGAACCCCAAAACCCCAAAGCGCTAGTCCAACCTTCTCTCTTTTCATATTTCGGAGGTTTGTTACATGAGATGTTGGGGCAGTTGAACTCGTGAAATCCCGAACTCCGAAATCCTGAAATGTGGGTCACTTTTCGCAATTTCAGAAGTTGTTGTGTGTTGATGTTTGACTTGAACTCGCGAAATCCTAAACCCTGAAATCACGAAATGTGGGTCACTTTTCGCAATTTTGAAAGTTGTCATGTGTTGATGTTTGACCTTGTACTCGCGAAATCCCGAACTCTAAAATCCTGAAATGCTGATCACTTTTTGCAATTTCAGAAGTTGTCATGTGTTGGTGTTTGACTTTGTACTCGTGAAATCCCGAACTCCGAAATCCCGAAATGCTGGTCACTTTTCACAATTTCGGAAGCTGTCGTGTGTTGGTGTTTGGCTTTGTACTCGTGAAATACCGAACGTCGAAATCCTGAAATGCTGATCACTTTTCGCAATTTTGGAAGTTGCGGTGTGTTGATGTTTGGATTTGTACTCGAGAAATCCCGAACTCCGAAATCCCGATGTGCTGTTTCCTTTTCACAATTTCGGGAGTTGTTGTGTGATGATGTTGGTTTCTGTACTTGCGAAAACCCGAACTCCGAAATCTCAAAGTGCTGGTCACTTTTCGCAATTTCAGGAGTTGTTGTGTGATGATGTTGGCTTTTGTACTCGTGAAATCCTGAACCCCGAAATCCCTAAGTACGGGTTCCACCTTTCTTTTTCATGATTCAGAATTTTTTTTGCGTTTTGATGTTTTGGCTTTTGAAGTTGCGGGATTCCGAACCCCAAAACCCTGAAGTACTGAGGCCACAATCTTCCAGTCTTTTTTTTTCTTTGTATTTTTGGCAAACATTGTGGCCACTTTGTTTTGTGTGTTCGCCATTGGAAAATCTCCAAAACCCGTTTGATCACTGTCTTTAACAAAACTGTAGGAACAGGGTAGGAATTATTAGTTACATGAACAACTCTAATACTCTAAGGAATGGAATGGTAAAATCAATGAAGAATCTTCATCCGAGATAGAGATAAGATAGAGATAATAGATAATCATTATAAGTCACTGTGTACAGGGCGTGAAAAGTATAGAATTTATTGCACATGAAGGTTTTAAACTAGTTACACAGATTTTTAGCGTGATGTTCTTTTTGAGTGTTGCTTGCCATGAAGACATGCACCTTTAAGTATTTTGAACTTTTCATATTTAGTTCATGGACAGAAATAAAGCTTACCTTCTCCTAAATTCTGAGCTTAAACGAAATGGAATTATGTCATAGAAAAAAAAAATATGGTGAATTTTTTGAGGTACATTACATATGGTATCAAAGCAAAAGTTACAACACTCGGCCTGAATAGGGCCACATTAATTGCTTAGTAAACATTCTGATTTATGAAAAACTAATAAATCTTGTAGTTACAAACATAAATCTTTTCTGTTTTGTGTTGATTATGATAGCTCAAGAAGGTGCAGGAATCAGGATGGATGGGAATCTGCAACAAGGACCTCCTAGAGATCCAATATAGAACAGTGATGGAAGTTCACCCACGGAGGTGTTGGAAAAAATGAGGAATCTTATTGTTGAACTACAGGTTTTCAAGGCCAACAATGAAAAATTGAAGAATGCACAACAAGAACAACAAGAGATAAATGAAGTCCTGTTGTGTAGTATAGTAACCAAGAAAAGCCCAAAAGATGATAACCATGAGGAAGAGGTCAACAAAAGGGCCTCCAAGAATTTTGGTGCAAAAACAAAAAAAGGAGACAATTTGTCTGAAGGGACACCTTCAGCTGAAGACAAAACCATACCAGACAAAAAAACAAAACAAACAGACCACCTTGAAGGAGAATTTAAGAAGATTAAACCAGCTACTTTTGATGGAGAATTCAGGACAGGAGAAGAAGTCGAGGCATGGTTGTTGGACATAAAAAAATACTTCCAAATCTACAACTATTCCAGCAACATGAAGTTCATAATGGTGACCTACAATATGAAGGGGAAGGCCAACATTTGGTGGCAGGACCTGAAATTGGACAAGGGCCTAAAGGAGAAACAATTGGAATGGTCCGACTTTAGGAAGTATTTTAAGAAACAATACCTTTCTGAAAGCTATTATGTAAGGAAGATGAAAGAATTTTATGAGTTACGACTCAGACAAATGATGATGGAGGACCTGATAAATAAATTTCTGGAACTACTAAGGTTCGTACCATACATCTGGGAGGATAAGGTAAAAATCCAACGATTCTTAAGATGTTTACCACAGTCTTACAGGGACAGAATTGAGTTTGAAAACACCAAATCCTTGAGTGAGGCACTCAAGAAGGCACGAATGTGTTATGACCAGTATAAATAGCGGGTAGAGTTTCCGAAGACCTGGAAGGATAAGAAGCAATATGGAATGCACCAAGGGAAGAAGGGATACCAGCCAACTCCCTATCGGAATGCAACAAAAAGTTTCCCAAGGAAGGATTTTCACTCCAATCATCCGCATACGCAAGGTAGCGATAAACCTGGGAACGAAGAAATTTGGGGACAACTCCTGCGGGCCATTAAAGTGTTGGGAGTGTGGAGAGCCTCATCTAAGGAGGAACTATCCATGTTTAATTGCAGCAAACATAACTATTGTTCACAATTTGCAGGAAGCCTCAACAATGGGAGACATGGGAAGAATTTTTCATCAGATAAATGTAGCTATAGATGGTCGACAAGATGACCTCCAGTCCTTGGTGGTAGAAATCGAAATTAAAATCTATGACACACAAATATCTTTTTTAATTGACCCTGGAGCTATGTTAAGTTATATTACTCCCAATGTAGCAGAGTTGAATAAACTTAAGAAACAAAAACAAGAAAAATCTTGGCTTGTACAACTAGCAATAGGTGCTACAAGAAAAGTAGTTAACTTTATTCCTAATCTTGAGTTCAGCTTAGATGGTCAAAAAATAAGGACCAATCTGAACATCCTACCACTAGGATCTTATGATATGATTATCAGGATGGATTGGTTGGAACAACACAAAGTAGTACTAGACTGTTATACAAAGATAATTAGCTACAAAGATAATTTTGGCACTGTTAGAATAGCCGAAGGCATACCAAAACCTGTGTCAGTCAGACAAGTTTCAGCGATGCAATTCAAGAAATGTATTGGAAAGGGATGTCAAGTTTACACCATACAAGTAACGTATCTATTATAAAAAGAAGATAAGCCCAAGCTAGAAGACTTTGTTGTCCTACGTGAATTCAGAGACATGTTTGTTGATGAGATACCGGAATTACCTCCTACGAGAGAAATGGATTTCTCCATAGACTTACTACCCAGATCAACCCCCATCTCAAAATCACCCTACAGAATAAGTCTACCAGAACTGACAGAATTAAAAATACAATTACAAGAATTTTTGGACAAAGACTATATCAAACCAAGTGTCTTGCCATGGGGTGCACCAGTCCTCTTTGTGAAAAAGAAAGACAGTACTCTAAGACTATGTATCTATTATAGAAAATTGAACAAAGTAACCATTAAGAACAAATATCCCTTACCCAGGATAAATGATCTATTTCATCAAGTTGGTGGGGCCAAGATCTTCTCAAAATTGGATTTATGATACAGTTATCATCAAGTTAGGATAAAGGACCAGGACATAAACAAAACATCTTTTCGTACAAGATACAGACACTACGAGTTTGTAGTCATACCTTTTAGACTCACTAATGCACCGGTCACATTTATGTGCTTGATGAACAACATTTTTAGCCAGTACTTAGACAAGTTCGTAGTAGTATTTATCAACGATATTCTGGTCTATTCTAAAATGGAGGAGGAACATGATGAACACCTAAGAATAGTTCTACAAACACTAAGGAAACACAAGCTTTATGCAAAATTCGACAAATGTGAATTTTATCAAAAGGAAATACAATGTTTAGGACATGTCATTTCCTCGGAAGGTATTGTCATAGACCTAGAAAAGATAAAAGCCATTATGGAATGGCGAGTACATAAGGATGTGGCAGATATTCAGTCATTCATGGGAATCACCAGATATGATCACAAATTTATAGAAGGGTTCTCCAAGATAGCCTACCCTATCACGACATCACAAAAGAAAGGGACAAAGTTTAACTGGTCGCAAAAGTGTCAAGACAATTTTAAAAAGCTAAAAGATTTATTGACATCGGTGCCCATTTTGAAGGTAGCAGAACCAGATAAAGACTTCACAGTATGTGTTGATGCAAGTAAAGAGGGACTAGGTGGTGTTCTAAATCAGGAAGGGCTCATGATTTTTTATGAGTCCTGGAAGTTAAAAGAACACGAGCAAAACTATGTCACTCATGACTTAGAATTGGCAGCAGTAATACATGCCTTAAAATTGTGGCGACACTATATAATGGGCAAAAAGTTCTTACTATTGACGGATAATAGTGGTGTGAAATATTTGTTTAACCAACCAAACCTTAATGCAAGACAAGCAAGATGGCTAGCCTTCTTGAACGAATTCAACCTCAAGGTAAAACATATCAAGGGTAAGGAAAATAAAGTAGCAAATGCTTTAAGCCACATAATCCATGGGTTATTTGAGATAAATATCAGTAGGGTAGAAAGTGATCTGGAACAAAGAATAAGAATGACAGGTGTTAACAACGAAAATTACAGTAAGATGATGGTAGAATTTCAAAATAGTATCGCAAACTCAGATAAACTAGATATAAGTATCGACAAGAAGGGACTATTAAGATTTAAAAACGGACTTTACATACCAGATTCAGTAGAGCTAAAATTAACTATTTTAGATGAAATGCATAAGAAACCATATTCTAGCCATTCAGGCTACCAAAAAACAATAACAACACTCAGAATAATATTTTACTGGCCTAACATGAAGGGCGAAACAACAGAGTACCTTGCTAGGTGCCACGATTGTTAGCAGGTTAAGGCCAAACACCAACATCCAACTGGCCTATTACAACCATTACCAGTACAAGAATGGACATGGGAGACCATATCACTGGACTTTATAACAGGTTTGCCTAAAACTCAGAAACAGAATGATTCTATCATGGTTGTAATCCATAAACTCAGTAATTCTACACACTTTATTCCTATAAATTCTACTTTTAAAGCTATTAATATTGCTGAAATATTCATGAAATAAATTTTTAGACTACATGGTATTCCTAAAATGGTGATTTCAGATAGAGACGTAAATTTCACATTCGCTTTTTGGAAGGAATTGTTTGTAGAGATAAATACTAATTTGAATTTCATTACGAGTTATCATCCACAAACGGATGGATAGGCTGAAAGGACAAATTAAATCATAGAGGATATGCTCTGCATGTATGTAAGAACAAAGCTGAACAAGTGGGAAGACTACCTACACTTGGTAGAATTTGCATATAACAATGGGTACCAAACTTCGGCTAAGTTGAGCCCTTTCGAAACAATGTACGACAGAAAGTGTACAACTCCAATTAGCTGGGATAACCTGACTGACAGACTGATGGTTGGACTAGAGATGGTCCAAGAAATGGAGAACATGGTAAGGAAGGTAGGACATAACTTGAAAGAAGCATAGGACAGACAGAAGAGCTACGCGGATCAGAAAAGAAGACACTTGGAATTTCAAGTGGGAGACCATGTTTACTTGAAGGTCAAAGCCTGAAAATTTTCACTGAAGTTAGCGAACTATGCCAAGCTGGCACCCAGTTTTTGTGGGCCCTTCGAGATACTAGCTCGAATTGGACCCATAGCATATCATCTTGCACTTCCAGCTAATCTAAGAATTCATAATGTATTTCATGTTTCTTTGTTGAAAAAGTATATTCATGACCCTACTCATATGATTGATTGGAACTTGGTGCAGGTGGAACCCGAAGGTGAGTTCCAGGTGGAACCCCTACGCATTATGGACTGGAGAGAAATAACACCTCGGAACAGAGTCGCCACTCAGGTAAAGGTGCAATGGAAGCACTTTAGTCCTGAGGAGGCCACCTGGAAATTGGAGGGAGATTTGTGGAAATCTCATCCATTCATGTTCCATGAAAGGAACAAACACTAAGGACAATGTTTTACTGAAAGGGGAAAGAATGTGACATCCCCCAAAAATAAAATATTTTTATTTTGGTGTGCTGGAAATTTATTTTCGTTTTTGGAAAATTCAAATCTGGAAAATATTTGCCATTTATGACAATTCCAAATTTCGAATTTAATAATTGTATTTAATTATTGTGATTGATGGGCAGAGATCTGTTTGGAAGTAAACTAACTATTTGACTATGACACGTGTATTACAACATAGTATTTATATTAATTGTAGTAGGGAAAATGGAACAACCATGTTAAAATCAGCTAACCATGACTCCATGAGTGGGGAACATGTTGGAACTGCCTCTAGGTTGATTATTACAAGTGGAAAATCAGAGATTTGGCCACTGGCAACCCCTTAAAATCAGGGATTAAGAAAGTTGTGAAAATCCCCAAAGGAGGGAAAAAGACCTCGGAAAAAATATTGATAAATAACATATGCGAGGAGGAAAGACGCTACCAAGTATGCTGGGAAAGGATTGCGAGTCCTCTTGTCATTATGAGCACTACTGAGAAAGTGTGAGGTAAGGGGATATCTACTAAAAAAATTGGAATATTGCTGAGGAGTCTCCAAGTTCTCCCTCATGGATTCATGGTCAAGCTAGGGGATGAATTCAGGCAAGTAGATTTGGCTTCCCTGTTCTACAGTTGTGAGGAATGTGGTTGTTACCTTTGTTGTCCTGTGGATTTGATTCAGATATGTTGATCTACCCCTCTCTATGATGAATGGCTATGTTTCACCTGATGTCATGTATCTACTAAATATGAACTTGAATAATTTTTGTTCTCTGTTTTGAATGATTTGATATCTGATGCATTATATTTGATTAAATCGGAACTATAATGATGTCCAATTTCTGTTCAAATGTTTTATCCGATGTCATATTAAATCCGAACTGGAATCATTTTAATTCTTCATCTGAATGATTTTTCTGATGCATTGTATTTGATTAAAATGGCACTGGAACGATTCCCATTTTTTTTTTCATTGTGAGGAATACATGTGAAGGAAATCCTTATTTATATCGTTGTAATACGTCTACGGGAATGTTAACATCTATCTGCTGAGGTATAGTTATTTGTTGCAGAAGATGAAGTCCTTTCGTAGTTATAATCTGTCTGTCGTCGTGAAGTTCGTAATAAACATCCAAACTCTAGAAAACTGTTCCTCATGAGACTAAAATGCTAGATGGATGCACCTGTAATTATTTTCCTATAATTAAGGAAAGGAGGAGATTAACGTCAATTGGGAAGATCCTCTATGTAGTTAAAACCCCAGGAAACCAAACTCAGATCCCTCGGAACATCATTTATAATGACCAAACTCTAATGGAATGGTATTCTTATTCATGTATTTACATAGATGCATAGATCTAGTACTGTTGACGTTTAATGCATTAATCAAAAGAGGCTCTAAGTGAATATAATAGGAGTTACCTTTTACAGAAAATTTTTACCCTAATGTACCCATTTTATAGATTTTATGCATATAATACTCATAAGATTAGACTTTCGTAATTATGATAGATAAATGGATATTGAATCCTTCTACACCTACTGTCTCACAGAATGGAAGTAAGAACACCACTAAAGGATAAAGATCAGGGAGTGATGATTATAGTGTGGAATTCACAGTATAAGTAGAGTATTCTTTTCCTTTGCATATAATTTCCTTAATTTTTTTTCAACAGAAAAACTTAGTCCAACTTTCTTTTCGCTTTCGGAGGTTCGTGCATATTGATGTATATATTCTAAACTCGCGAAGTTCCAAACCCCAAAACCCCGAATCTTCCACCTTTCGCATTTCAGAAGTTTGTTACATAAGAGGTTTGGGGCACGTGAACTCACGAAGTTCCGAACCCCGAAACCCCAAAGCGCTAGTCCAACCTTCTCTCTTTTCATATTTTAGAGGTTTGTTACATGAGATGTTGGGGCACTTAAACTCGCAAAATCCCGAACTCCGAAATCTTGAAATGCAGGTCACTTTTCGCAATTTCGGAAGTTGTCGTGTGTTGATGTTTTACTTGAACTCGCGAAATCTTGAAATGCGGGTCACTTTTTGCAATTTTGGAAGTTTCCGTGTGTTGATGTTTGACCTTGTACTCACAAAATCCCAAACTCTGAAATCCCGAAATGCTGGTCACTTTTCACAATTTCGGAAGTTGTCGTGTGTTGATGTTTGACTTTGTACTCACGAAATCCCGAACTCTGAAATCCTGAAATGTTGGTCACTTTTCACAATTTCGGAAGTTGTCATGTGTTGATGTTTGGCTTTGTACTCATGAAATCCCGAACGCCGAAATCCCAAAATCCTGATCACTTTTTGCAATTTCGGAAGTTGTCGTGTATTGATGTTTGGCTTTGTACTCGCAAAATCCTGAACTCTGAAATCCCGAAGTGTTGGTCACTTTTCGCAATTTCGGGAGTTGTTGTGTGATGATGTTGTTTTCTATGCTCGCGAAACCCTGAACTCTGAAATGCCAAAGTGCTAGTCACTTTTTGCAATTTCAAGAGTTGTTGTGTGATGATGTTGGCTTCTGTACTTGTAAAATTTCGAACCCTGAAACCCCGAAGTACGAGTTCCACCTTTCTTTTTCGCGATTCAGAATTTTTTTTCATTTTGATGTTTTGGCTTTTGAAGTCGTGGGATTCCGAAGCCCGAAACCCCGAAGTACTGAGGCCACAATCTTCTAGTCTTTTTTTTTCTTCACGTTTTTGGCAAACATTGTGGCCACTTTGTTTTGTGTGTTCGACATTGGAAAATTGCCAAAAATCGTTTGATCACTGTCTTTCACAAAACTGTAGGAACAAGGTAGGAGTTATTGGTTATATGAACAACTCTAATATGGTAAGGAGTGGACTGGTAGAATCGATTGAAAATCTTCATCCAAGATAGAGATAGGATAGAGATAATAGATAATCATTATAAGTCACTGTGTACAGGGTGTGACAAGTACAAAATTTGTTGCACAGGAAGGTTTTAAACAAGTTCCACAAATTTTTTGTGTGATGTTATTTTTGAGTGCTTCTTACCATGAAGACATGCACCTTTAAGTATTTCAAACTTTTCATAATTAGTTCATGGACATAAATAAATCTCACCTTCTCCTAAATTATGAACTTAAACGAAAAGGAATTACGTCATAGAAAAAAAAAATTATGGTGATTTTTTTGAGGTACATTACATATGGTATCAGAGAAAAAGTTACAATGTTGGGCCTGAACATGGCCACATTAATTGCTTAGTATACATTCTGATTTATGAAAAACTAATAAATCTTGTGGTTACAAACATAAAATTTTTCTGTTTTGTGTTGATTATGGCAGCTCAAGAAGGTGCAGAAATTAGGATGGATGGGAATCCATAGCAAGGACCTCCTGGAGATCCAAGACAGAACAGTGATGGAAGTTCACCCACGGAGGTGTTGGAAACAATGAGGAATCTTATTGTTGAACTACAGGTTTTTAAGGCTGACAATGAAAAATTCAAGAAGGCACAGCAGGAACAACAAGAGATAAATGAAGTTTTGTTGTGTAGTATATTAACCAAGAAAAGCCCAAAAGATGATAACCATGAGGAAGAGGTCAGCAAAAGGGCCTCCAAGAATTCTGGTGCGAAAAAAGAAAAAGGAGATAGTTCATCTGAAGGGACAAATTCAGTTGAAGACAAAACCATACCAGACAAAAAAAGAAAACAAATAGACCACCTTGAAGGAGAATTTAAGAATATTGAACCAACTACTTTTGATGGAGAATCTAGGACAGGAGAAGAAGTCGAGGCATGGTTGTTGGACATCAAAAAATACTTCCAAATCTACAACTATTCTAGCAACATGAAGGTTAGAATGGCCATCTACAATCTGAAGGGGAAGGCCAGCATTTGGTGGCAGGACCTCAAATTGGTCAAGGGCCTAAAGGAGAAACAGTTGGAATGGCTCGACTTTAAGAAGTATTTTAAGAAACAATGTCTTTCTGAAGGCTATTATGAAAGGAAGATGAAAGAATTTTATGAGTTATGACTCAGACAAATGACGATGGAGGACCTTATAAATAAATTTCTTGAACTACTAAGGTTCGTACCATACATCCGGGAGGATAAGGTAAAAATCCAGCGATTCTTAAGTTGTTTACCACTGTCCTACAGGGACAAAATTGAGTTTGACAACCCCAAATCCTTGAGTGAGGCATTCAGGAAGGCACAAATGTGCTATGACCAGTATAAACAATGGGTAGAGTTTCCCAAGACCTGGAAGGATAAGAAGCAATATGGAATTCACCAGTGGAAGAAGGGATACCAGCCAGCTCCTTATCAGAATGCAGCAAAAAGTTTCACAAGGAAGGATTTTCACTCCAATCATCCAGATACACAAGGTAGCGGTAAACCTGGGAAGGAATAAGTTTCGGGACAACTTTTGCGAGCCGTTAAAGTGTTGGGAGTGTGGAGAGCCTCATCTAAGGAGGAACTGTTCATGTTTAATTGCAACAAATAGAACTGTTGTTCACAATTTACAGGAAGCCTCAACAGTGGGAGACATGGGCATAAGTCTGCATCGGATAAGTGCAGTTATAGATGGTCGACAAGATAACCACCAGTCCTCGGTGGTAGAAATCGAAGGTAAAATCCATGACACTCTAATATTTTTTTTAATTGACTCTGGAGCTTTGTTAAGTTATATTACTCCCAATGAAGCAGAGTTGAATAAACTTAAGAAACAAAAGAACAAAAAATCTTGGCTTGTATAACTAGAAACAGATGCTAAAAGAAAAGTAGTTAACTTTATTCCTGATCTTGAGTTCAGCTTAGATGGTCAAAAGATAAGGACCAATCTGAACATGCTACCACTAGGATCTTATGATATTATTATCGGGATAGATTGGTTGGAACAACACAAAGAAGTACTAGATTGTTATACAAAGATACTTAGCTACAAAGATAATTTTGGCACTGTTAGAATATCCCAAGGCATACCAAAACCTATGTCAATCAGACAAGTTTAAGCAATGCAATTCAAGAAATGTATTAGAAAGGGATGTCAAGTTTACGCCATACAAGTAACAGATCTATTAGAAAAAGAGGATAAGCCCAAGTTAGAAGACATTGTTGTCCTACGTGAATTCAGAGACATGTTTGTTGATGAGATACCAGAATTACCACATAGGAGAGAAATAGATTTCTCCATAGACTTACTACCCGGATCAGCCCCCATCTCAAAATCACCCTACCGAATAAGTCTACCAGAACTGACAGAATTAAAAATACAATTACAAGAATTTTGGACAGAGAGTATACCAGACCAAGTGTCTCACCATGGGGTGCACCAATCCTCTTTGTGAAAAAGAAAGAAGGTACTCAAAGACTATGTATCGATTATATACAATTGAACAAAGTAACCATTAAGAACAAATATCCCTTACCCATGATAAATGATCTGTTCGATCAAGTTGGTGGGGCCAAGATCTTCTCAAAATTGGATTTATGATATGGTTATCATCAAGTTAGGATAAAGGACTAGGAAATAAACAAAACAACTTTTCATACAAGATACAGACACTACGACTTTGTAGTCATACCTTTCGGACTCACTAATGCACTAGCCACATTTATGTGCTTGATGAACAACATTTTCAGCCAGTGCTTAGACAAGTTCGTAGTAGTATTTATCGATGATAGTCTGGTCTATTCTAAAATGGAGGAGGAACATGATGAACACCTAAGAATAGTTCTGCAAACACTAAGGAAACACAAACTTTACACAAAATTCGACAAATGTGACTTTTATCAAAAGGAAATACAATATTTAGGACATGTCATTTCCTCGGAACGTAATGCCGTAGACCCGGGAAAGACAAAATCCATTATGGAATGGCGAGTACCTAAGGATGTGGCAGATATCTAATCATTCATGGGAATCACTGGATATTATCACAGATTTATAGAAGGGTTCTCCAAGATAGCCTACCCTATCACGACATTACAAAAGAAAGGGACCAAGTTTAACTGGTCGCAAAAGTGTCAAGACAGTTTTAACAAGCTAAAAGAATTATTGACATTGGCGCCCATTTTGAAGGTAGCAGACCCAGATAAAGACTTCATAGTATGTGTTGATGCAAGTAAAGAGGGACTAGGTGGTGTTCTAACTCAGGAAGGGCTCGTGAATTGTTATGAATCATGGAAATTAAAAGAACATGAGCAAAACTACGCCACTCATGACTTAGAATTGGCAGCAGTAATACATGCCTTAAAAATGTGGCGACACTATATGATGGGCATAAAATTCTTACTATTGACGGACAATAGTGGGGTGAAATATCTATTTAACCAACTAGACCTTAATGTAAGACAAGCAAGGTGGCTAGCCTTCTTGAGCGAATTCTACTTCGAGGTCAGACATATCAAGGGTAAGGAAAATAAAGTAGCAGATGCTTTAAGCCACAGAATCCATGGGTTATTTGAGATAAATATCAGTAGGGCAGAAAGTGATCTGGAACAAAGAATAAGAATAACAAGTATTAACGACGGAAATTATAGTAAGATGATGGCAGAATTTCAAAATAGTATCACAAACTCAGATAAACTAGATATAAGTATCCACAAGAAGGGACTATTAAGATTTAAAAACAGACTATACATACAAGATTCAACAGAGCTAAAATTAACTATTTTAGATGAAGTGCATAAGAAACCATATTCTGGCCATCCAGGCTACCAGAAAACAACAACAACACTAAGAATAATATTTTACTAGCCTAACATGAAGGGTGAAATAGCAGAGTACTTGGCTAGGTGCCAAGATTGTTAGCAGGCTAAGGCTGAACACCAGCATCCAGCTGGCCTATTACAGCCATTACCAATACCAGAATGGACATGGGAGACCATATCACTAGACTTTATAACAGGTTTCCTTAAAACTCAGAAACAAAATGATTCTATCATTGTTGTAATCAATAAACTCAGTAAGTCTGTACACTTTATTCCTGTAAAGTCTACTTTTAAAGATATTAATATTGCTGAAATATTCATGAAAGAAATTTTTAGATTGCATGGTATTCCTAAAATGGTGATTTCAGATAGAGATGTAAATTTCACATCCGCTTTTTGGAAGGAATTCTTTGCAGAGCTAAATACTAATTTGAATTTTAGTACGAGTTATCATCCACAAATGGATGGACAGACCGAAAGGACAAATGAAATCATAGAGGATATGCTCTACATGTATGTAAGAACAAAGCTGAACAAGTGGGAAGACTACCTACACTTGGTAGAATTTGCATATAACAATAGGTACCAAACTTCGGCTAAGTTGAGCCCTTTCGAAATACTATACAACATAAAGTGTACAACTCCAATTAGTTGGGATAACCCGACCGACAAACTCATGGTTGGACTAGAGATGCTCCAAGAAATGGATAACATGGTAAGGAAGGTAGGATAGAACTTGAAAGAAGCATAGGACAGACAAAAGAGCTATGCGGATCAGAAAAGAAGACACTTGGAATTTCAAGTGGGAGACCATGTTTACTTGAAGGTCAAAGCCTGAAAAAGTTCGTTGAAGTTAGGGAACTGTGCCAAGATGGCACCTAGGTTTTGTGGGCCCTTCGAGATACTAGCTCGAATTGGACCCGTAGCATATCATCTTGCACTTCTAGCTAATCTAAGAATTCATAATGTATTTCATGTTTCTTTGTTGAAAAAGTATATTCATGACCCTACTCATATGATTGATTGGAACTTGGTGTAGGTGGAACCCGAAGGTGAGTTCCAGGTGGAACCTCTACGCATTCTAGACTGGAGAGAAATAGTACTTCGGAACAGAGTCGTCGCTCAGGTAAAGGTACAATGGAAGCACTTTAGTCCTGAGGAGGCCACCTGGGAATTGCAGGGAGATTTGTGGAAATCTCATCCAATCCTGATCCACGATAGGAACAAACACTGAGGATAGTGTTTTACTAAAGGGGGAAAGGATGTGACATCCCCCAAAAATAAAATATTTTTTATTTTTGTGTGCTGGAAATTTATTTCCATTTTTGGCAAATTCGAATCTGGAAATATTTGCCATTTATGGCAATTTCGAATTTCGAATTTAATAATTGTATTTAATTATTGTGATTGATGGGAAAAGATCTATTTGGAAGTCAACTAACTATTTGACTATGACACTTATATTACAACAGAGTATTTATATTAATTGCAGGAGGACAAATGGAACAACCATGTTAAAATCAACTAACCATGACTCCATGAGTGGTGAACATGTTGGAACTGCCTCTGGAATGATTATTACAAGTGGAAAATCATATATTTGTCCACTGGTAGCCCCTGAAAATTAGGGATTAAGAAAGCTGTGAAAATCCTCAAAGGAGGGAAAAAGACCTCGGCAAAAAAAAATTGATAAATAGCATATGTGAGGAGGCAGGACGCTACCAAGTATGATGGGAAAGGATTGCGAGTCCTCTTGTTGTTATGAGAACTGCTAAGAAAGTGTGAGGAAAGGGGATATCTGCTGAAAAAATTGGAATATTGCTGAGGAGTCTCCAAGTTCGCCCTCATGGATTCATGGTCAGGCTAGGGGGTGAGTTCGGGCAAGTAGATTTGGCTTCCCTGTTCTTCGATTGTGAGGAATGTGGTTATTCCCTTTGTTGTCCCGCGGATTTGATTCAGATATGTTGATCTACCCCTCTCTACGATGAATGGCTATGTTTCATCTGGTGTCATGTATCTACTAAATCTGAACTAGAATAATTTATGTTCTCTGTTTTGAATTATTTGATATCTGATGCATTATATTTGATTAAATCGGAACTGTAACGATGTCCAATTTATGTTCGAATGTTTTATCCGATGTCATATTAAATCCGAACTGGAATCATTTCCATTCTTCGTCTGAACAGAACTGCAACGATTCCCTTTTTTCTGTTCGTTGTGAGGAATATATGTGAAGGAAATCCTTATTTATATAGTTGTAATACATCTGCGGGAATGTTCACATCTATCTGCTGAGGTATAGTTATCTGTTGCATAAGATGAAGTCCTTTCATAGTTATAATCTGTCTGTCATCGTGAAGTTCGTAATAAACATCCAAACTCTAGAAAATTGTTCCTCATGTGACTAACATGCTAGATGGATGCACCTGTAATTATTTTTCTATAAGTAAGTAAGGAAAGGAGGAGATTAACATCAATGGGGAAGATCCTCTGTGTAGTTAAAACCCCAGGAAACCAAACTCAGATCCCTCGGAACATCATTTATAATGACCAAACTTTGATGGAATGGTATTCTTATTCATGTATTTACATAGATGCACAAATCTAGTACTATTGACATTTAATGCATTGATCAAAAGAGGCTCTAAGTGAATATCATAGGAGTTACCTTTTACTGAAAACTGTTACCCTAATGTACCCCTTTTATATATTTTATGCGTATAAGACTCATAAGATTAGACTTTCATAATTCTAATAGATAAATGGATATTGAATACTTCTACACCTAATGTCTCACAGAATGGAAGTAAGAACACCAGTAAAGGATAAAGTTCAGGGTGTGATGATTATAGTGTGGAATTCACAGTATAAGTAGAGTATTTTTTTCCTTTGCGTATAATTTTCTTAATTTTTTTCAACAGAAAAACTTAGTCCAACTTTCTTTTCACTTTCGGAGGTTCATGCATATTGATGTATGGATTCTAAACTCGCGAAGTTCCGAACCCCGAAACCTCGAAGCTTCCACCTTTCGCATTTCGGAAGTTTGTTACATAAGAGGTTTGGGGCACATGCACTCACGATGTTCCGAACCTTGAAACCCCGAAGCGCCAGTCCAACATTATCTCTTTTCGTATTTTGAACATTTGTTACATGAGATGTTGGGGCACTTGAACTCGGGAAATCCCGAACTCTAAAATCCTGAAATGCAGGTCACTTTTCATAATTTTAAAAGTTTTCGTGTGTTGGTGTTTGACTTGAACTCGCGTAATCCCGAACGCCGAAATCCTGAAATGCGGGTCACTTTTTGTAATTTTGGATGTTGCTGTGTGTTGATGTTTGACCCTGTACTCATGAAATCTCGAACTCCGAAATACTGAAATGTTGGTCGCTTTTCGCAATTTCAGAAGTTTTTGTATGTTGATGTTTGACTTTGTACTTACAAAATCCCGAACTCTGAAATCCCGAAATGCTGGTCACTTTTCGCAATTTCAGAAGTTGTCGTGTGTTGATGTTTGGCTTTGTACTCGAAAAATCCCGAACGCCGAAATCTCGAAATGCTGATCACTTTTCACAATTTCGGAAGTTGTCGTGTGTTGATGTTTGGCTTTATACTCGCGAAATCCCGAACTGTGAAATCTCGATGTGTTGGTCACTTTTCGCAATTTCGAGAGTTGTTGTGTGATGATGTTGGTTTCTGTACTCATGAAACCCCAAAATCCAAAATCCCAAAGTGCTGGTCACTTTTCCCAATTTCGGGAGTTGTTGTGTGATGATGTTAGCTTCTGTATTCGTGAAATCCTAAACCCCGAAACCCTGAAGTACGGGTTCCACCTTTCTTTTTTGTGATTCGGAAATTTTTTTGGATTTTGATGTTTTGGCTTTTGAACTCGTGGGATTTTGAACCATGAAACCTTGAAGTACTGAGGCCACAGTCTTTCACTTTTTTTTTCTTTGCATTTTTGGCAAACAACGTGGCCCGTTTTTTTTGTGTGTTCGGCATTGGAAAAGCCCCGAAACCCGTTGGATCATTGTCTTTCAAAAAACTGTAGGAACAGGGTAGGATTTATTGGTTATATGAACAACTCTAATATGGTAAGGAATGGATTGGTAGAATCAATGGAAAATCTTCCTCCGAGATAGAGACAGGATAGAGATAATAGATAATAATTATAAGTCACTGTGTACAGGGCATGACAAGTACATAATTTGTTGCACGGGAAGGTTTTAAACTAGTTACACAGATTTTTAGTGTGATGTTCTTTTTGAGTGTTGATTGCCATGAAGACATGCACCTTTAAGTATTTCAAACTTTTCATAATTAGTTCATTGACAAAAATAAATCTTACCTTCTCCTAAATTCTGAGCTTAAACAAAGTGGAATTACGTCATAGAAAAAAAAAATTATGGTGATTTTTTTGAGGTACATTACATTGTGTTGGAGTATATTTAGTTTGTACTATTGCATAGATCCACATTGTATGTCTCGTGGCTATGTTCAGATTTGAGTCATATCGGCATGGATCCACAGTGTATGTTTGGTGGCCATGACCTATCTTACTTGACATGGATCTTCGCATGTCAACATTTATGCTTTGAGACATTTGTATTCTGAGTATGGGAATGCCTACCTCAGTGATGATATATTATTGTACTATATTTCCTTGTTTGTTGGCAGGTTTCCGATCGACTATTCCTTGTTGCCTACACACATTCGACAAAGTATTTCAGCTATCACTCTGTTCTAACTTTATACTTTGGGGGCCTCTTTGTTACACATTATTTTCGTCATCCTTATGACCGTTAATGATGTAAACCCATCTGTAGTCTTTAGAGGGGTCAATGGCCTGAGTTCTTGAAGAAAGAAGGGAGAAGAACTCTTCTTGAGAAAAGAAGTTGCATTTCCCTTTGTAAAAACCCTATTAAAGATGAGTTTCGCATGCTGCACTATGGCTAGGGTGTGAGAATGCCTGATTCTCACAGGTTGCACCATAGCTGGGTTGCGAGAGGTTTGCAGGTTTCTCTATAAGAAGGGTGTGGGAATGCTCATACATGGGAAAAATGAGCATCTTCTCGATGCTTCTAGAAGGAGAAACTTTTGTGGTGAGGTGACATCCGAATGGTTTGGATTTTACTCGCTTTCATGATTTGGTGGGATCATCCTAACCTCCTCACCTTATCCTCTTCAGCTTATAAAATGAGAGGAGCTCTCATGGAGAAATTTGGCTTGGATGAGATTAGCTTTTGAGCTTTGTAGCTTTTTGGATTAGCTTGGATTGGATTGAGCTTTGGATATTGTTAGCTTGGCTAGATGACACGTTTTGTCAAGATAGATTGTGAATATTATCATATCTATGCTCTCAGAATTCTTGGAGTGGAAGTGTGTGGGGAACGAAAGACAGTTGGAAGGGACCTTATGACATCAAGACCATGGTTGTTGTTGGAGCTGCCATTGTTTTATTTTCACCCTTCACAATTTTCAATCTTCGATGCTTGGAATCTAAAGAGGTCCTTTTGATTTTCCCTCCTCCGAAATTTTGAAAAAAACTCTCCAACCTTGTTGAATAAGCAGCGATGCTTTTTCTTCCCTCAAAATAGGTCCACTTTTGTAAGAACGTCCGATATTTCGGTTTTGTTTCGGGATCTCGCAAGTCAGATACCTTAATCTTTGAATTCACACGTCCCAAGTCACGAAACGGCGAACTCATCTTAAATATTCACTCAAGACAGAAACCTGGGTAAAGTTTTTTAACTCAGTAATTAGACGTCATCGGGGTTTCGCGCCTCGGCGTTCTTCAAACCCAATTGTTATTCCTTATAGTCCCGAGAGCCGAGAACGCGAGGTACTTGTGGGTTAACCCTGGTCAAAGAGTAAAGACAAAAATCTAACCATAGTTAAAATGGTTCTCGGCACTCCGCCACTCGGCGCTATTCTTTCGAAAATCATGGTGTCTAAAACTCTGACTCACGAAACCGCAATGTGATTATAGTATGATTAATTAATCACCTAATACAAGTTTTTCTTAATCCTAATTAAGTCTTAATTATTGTTATCTTGCAGTTTCGTGACTCGGCATACTAGTCTCCCATATTTTATCTTTTGAGTTCCGAGTCGCGATACGGTGAATAAAACGATTATGAAATTAATCATGCCTTAAATCATGATTATATTTAATTAAGCCAAAATCGGTACTCGTAGTCTCACGAGTTGAAGGCTCAAAATGTTGAAAGGAAATCCACGATGTTGCGAAAAGCCGAGAAAATTATTAACGTTGCTAGGTTTGAATATTTTAAAGTAAAGCAAGATATGTCCCGCGCATCGAGGTTTGCGCTTTTCCTGAGGTAGCTACTTTCTCTCCATACCCCGACTGCCTGTCAAACCGCCAAACATTTATGACATTAATGAAGAATAAGGGTGAATCTACGAATAAATAAGATCGGATTTTACGCAGTAAATTTGTTTCTAATTGCGATTTGACATAATTATTTCGAAGAGTACAGAATTTTCAAATATATACGAGACTCTCATTTTATTATAATGAAAACATTTTTCATAAGCACGCTGAGCTTATCATTTTTCGAGTGAACTAATTTCTGCATATATACGAAGGTTTATCGCAGAAGAGCGAAAACGCAAGCTTCAGTTATGGCTCCATGGAAAGCAGCAAAGGCTAACGTCGAGGATGCAGGGCAAGGTTCAGATAATGTCTCTGACACTTCTCCTAGGAGTGGCGGTTTGGTTCGTAACTAGTCGTTTGTTTCAAATATTCTACAAACCGAGTTGGTAAATTATTCAGACTCAGATGACAATGAAAAGGACGATTTGAACACTAAATACAAGATTTTCATTCAATCTGGAATGCATAAGGTGGAAACCAGACCACGGTTGCTCCCCTATTATGATATGATCCGATGGGCATTGGATCACATAGACTTACCCACCAGAACTATCATAAACGACCAGCGGGTCATGGTCGGGACTTTTAGACTGGAGCACATCCAAACCATGTATAAGCTCCCGACAACATCTGAATACACGTATGATGTTGAATTCCTAGAGAAATTCAAACAGAAGAAGTGCATTGAATATGACAAAACCATGCCCGGTTTGATTAAAGATTGGGTTTCGCACACCGCGAAGTTCAGAGCAAATGATCAGGGCGTATATTCTATCGTTTCCTTGGAGCCACAGTATAAATATGTGGCCATGATGACCTGTCGGCTTTTTGGTAGAGAAGACACCTCGCATTTCTACATTCTGTGGGTGCCTCTCATATTCTGGGTTGCAGAAGGTTGCTCATTTAGTTGGGCAAATATGCTCTCAGACAGTTTGGCCAACAGGTTCACAGAGTATCGGGAGCAAAAGGCAAGCGGGAGACCATCCTCATTTTTCATGTCTGCGTATATCATGGACGCGATATGTTCCATGACACCATTCCCTTTGATGAATTGGGCATGGAATCCAGCCCATGAAAAAGTTGTACATGAGTATCTCGACAAGCTGTGGGAGGATAAAGCGGACAAATTTATTTATGAAATTTTCAACTGGGTGATGGTGCCCCTGCACATCACCATTTTTGGTCTTTCTCCACCTCGGATCTTGGACAGCATTGCTGCAAATCTGAGTGGTATAGCAGACTGGTACATAGAAGCAGAGTTTTCCTATTTCAGAGTTTTCGGAGCTGCTGTTCCCCCTCTTGTACTACCACTGTTCATCCTTGACAAGCTGGCTTGTCGCGAGATTTCCTGACAAACAATGGTTGGCGGGGTGAGTAAAGAGCTCAAAGCATCTTCGAAGAAGGTATGGCCGTTTTTCCCTGTTCAGCTAAATTCTTATTCTTTATTGGATTTAGGGCATGCTAAAGCTGAGGCTGCAGCCCTGGAAGAACTGAGTTTGGTCTCCATTGAATATAAAAAACATGATCCTCAGAAAATTGTAAGTAATCATTTAGCTAACTGTGGGATGAAGAGGTTTGAACATGAGTGTTCACCCTCGAATGACATTTTTCGAGGGGCGAGATCTTATGGGAAAGTGCTAGTTCAGATTCGATCTTTAGCACCCGAAGACATGGCCTCTGTATTAAAATTTCAGGAAACCAGACGAAAGTGTCTTCCTGCTGTGTTGTGAGGAGGGAGCCCGGGCGCTTCTGAGACAGAACCGAAGGATGATGAAGGCCCCAAAGAAACAACTTCCGGTTCCAGAAAAAGCCATAATGAGGGGGATAAAACGAATAAGCCTGAAGCAGAGACGGAGAATCCGGACCCGCCAGAGACCCAGAATATGGAAACTGAGACCAAGACTACTGAACCTCCGAAGAAGCAGGACTCAGTCGTCACACGAGGAAAAGCAGCGAAACAGATCGGTGAGCCTATCACTTCTGTCACCCCCTTGCAGTCAACGCAAGGAAATATAGAAGAAGGATGGATTTTTGATGAGGAGCTGAGGCCTATCAGAGCAGAAGAACTTCCTCCAAACGAGTTCTTCTTCAACAAAAAGAGAAAAGTGGTGGTGAAAAGGGAGTTCTACCAGGACGAAGGATCAACCGCTAAAAAATTCAAAGTTATGACCGATGGAAAGAACAAAAGGAATGATAAATTTGCCACAGAGATTGCAGGAACGCTAGGAGCGTATGCATCGGTGAATCAATTCTCGGTCGGGATGTTGAAAATTCATCTCAAAAGAAAGAATCGCTTGATCAAGATTCTCGAAGCCAGAATTGCTTCGGCCACAGAAAGCGCTAAAAGTCAGGTGAGTGGGGAAATAGAACTGGCTCGACTAGCTGATAAAAAGGAAATAGAAGTGCTCACAGCCAAGTTGGAACAAGCGCATTTAGTGATCCAAGATGGTCGGGTGCAGGCTGGTCAACAGAGGAATGTGATTGCAGAGCTACAGGTTCAGGTGGAGATCGCTGAAAGTAAGTTGATCGATATCGAGGGGTTTAAAGCCCGAGCGACCCAGATTTGGAGCAAGATCTCTTCTGCTTAGCAGAGTTTGCTCGCCAAGGTAGGAACAATCCAAGAGGATTGTCTGTTGATGCATCGGGTTTTCGAGAACCTGACTGACAAAGAAAGAGATGCAGGAGAGGCTCAGGTCACCTTCCAAGAGGTGCTAATAGCCACGAATGACAGAGTTTCGGCAGGATCACCCGGACTCACTCTCCCAGAACAAACTAGAGGTAACATTTTATTGAAGGATTGGGAGCATAATATTACCCTGGGCAAGGAACAAGCCCAAAAAGTGATCAATTCATTAGAAGAAGCCTTCAATTCTATAGAGGGTGAGTTGTTGGGTATGGATACTGGAGGTGATGTCGAAACTTTGATACAGATGAATGTAGAATAGATCTCGCTCAATCTGAAAGAGAAGGATGAGAGAGATATAGCAGATATCTCTCAGATAGACAGGGTGAACATGGCTCGAGTTGATGAGCATTTGATCCAACCCAGCACACAAATAAGTGCCCTCGACATCGTCGATGCACAAATGGAGGACAAGCTGCCGCAGTTAGCCCAAGAATGCTACTTTGTCAAGGCCAGCTGTCAAGCAGAACCTTTGCAGCTTGTATCTAAATTTGTGGACAGATGTATTGCATACACCGAATCTATGCGAAGATGAGCACTTGGCACCAATTAAAGATATAGTAAGAGAAAGAGAGCGATTTCGCTCCTCCCAGTGTAACCGAATTTGTGTAACTGTTGAGAGCCTAACAAATTGGTGAAGTTGTATAAATATATCACATAAAGAGAAAGAAGGGGCTAGACCTTTTTGGTGTCGATTGTAATATAGTTTTTCATTTTGAAGAAGTTAATATACAAGCATTTGGAGATTCTCGATTCCGTCCAGACTGTGTTATCAAGTTTGCTTCTTTGTATTTCATGTTTCATTTCATTCCATTTGTTCATAATTGATGTGCTTTGCTATACATTAGTACGAACACTACTATAACAAAAGAATTATGGTTTTCTGTATTTGTTTATTGTCTTTCCTCTGCACCAACTATCAACGGGTGTAAGACCAATTTGCACTTTCAGAATTCTATGTTTATTCTTTTCTATGTCAGTTATTTTCTTACTAATTTCCTCCTCTGTTTATATGTGAGTTTTCTCTTTGACAGGAATCTTGCGGTATATGCAGCTGAATGTATTTCTCCCATCTCACACTTTTTATTAAAATATAATACAGTTACGGGAAAGATCCTTCAAATCGCATTTTTATTTTATTCCAAAAAACGTAAAATTCTCTTTATTTTGACCAAATCAAGACGGCATTTAAACCTCTCATTAAATCTTTTCCTAATCTCACTATTCCTCCATGGCTGTCCCTGTAGCAACACAGCCTAATATCGAAACCGGACTATCAAATCAAACGCATATCACCTTAAACCTTTTTTACACAATCCTTAAAATTGCAAACAACCGGGAAGAACTTGAACATTCATGGGCAGCCATTGGACACGATATAACTACTCAGGAATAGTTGGAAGCTAGACAACGCCAACGTAGAAATCTTCCCTAGTTTCCTCACCGAAGGTGAAATTACCCTCATATCCATTTTTCATCTACTTTCAGATGCCTTGACATTGTACGTTTAAGCCTTAGTAAAGACTCAACAACAACATCTTTCTGGCGCCGTTGTCGGGGATCGAAGTTACGAAATCTTTTCCCTGGGAAAACGACATTTATTTCGTTGAAAGTGCTACTCCTTGATAGTGAACATAGAGTACACACTTTTTTAAGGCTTTTTTAAATATTTCACTTGGCGACTCCACTAAAATATAAACTGGCTTCTGGTAGAAAGAGTACCAGACAGAACCCAGATGGCAAGCTGATTACGCCTGTTACTGATCCTGAAAAACTTTTAAAAACAAAAAACCAACTTTCCAAGACTAAATACCATTCAGAACCTTCTACTTCATGCAGTCCTCTATTTGATACCAAAGATATGACGTCAAACTGCTCTGAAGTTAGGAGCGAGATTCAGTATTTTCCATCCATACACAAGAGAAAAGGTCCTCTAGAAAGTTCGTCGACGGTTGACATACCATCGTTTCTTCGACAGAACTTCCTGGTATCGCCTGATTCCAAAGAGTGTGTTACACACTCATTCTCTACACCCAAGTCGATGGCAGCCGTCGAAGGAGGTGGTGGAGGCGCCCCTAGAGGAGGAGGTGGAGGTTAAGGGCATGTCCCTCCTCCCAGAGTATTCGCAAAAGTAGCAGCGAGATATGCTCCCCTAGTTTTGCCCATCCCCCTCCATGATTTGCCTGAAAACTACATCAAAAATCTTCCTAAGTTCACTGGGGAGGGAGATCTAACCCCAGCCGAGCATATAAATTTCTTTGACCAATTCCCAGACATCTGTGGTATCGAGCATGAATATGTCTATTCGAGACTCCTTGTCCAAACCTTTGAAGGACCAGTCAGAACTTGGTTTCGGAGCCTACCCACAGCTTCTATCCTATCATATGATGCTTTGGAAGATGCTTTCCTAAGGCAATGGGGAGAGCGAAAAGATCACTTATATTATCTTACCGAGTTTGGGTCCCTAAAGAAAAAGAACTCAGAAATAGTTATGGAATTTATTCTGAGATTCAACAAACTGTATAATAAGATTCCAGCCGCAGTTAAACCCTTTGAACCCTCAGCCAAAGTAACCTTCGCGGGATCTTTCGAGCTGGATTTTTCCCTACTTCTGCGACAAAGAAGAGGAGCCACCCTGAATAGAATGCAAGATGATGCTGTCGAAATCGAATCTAATATGATGGCTTCGGGAAAATTAAAAGCCAAAGTAGAAACAGTCAACCGCGAGAATAGATGCCATAGGGAACCAGCGGGTCCTTCAGGCTCAAATAGATACACTGATGACAGAGTAGATGATATGGCCCGAGTAATTAAAGAACTGTCCAACAAAATTTCTAGGATGGAGTTAGACCAGTTTAAGGCTGATTCTTCAAATAAAAAAGACTTCAGGAGAAACCCAAATCCCCAAAATCAACAGAAACAAATTAAGAACGAAGATCAAAAAATACAAGCGCCATTAAAGAATTAAAATTTTATAGGTGCAAATGACTTCCAAGATTTCGGAGATTCGAAAGATGGAGTCACGAATTTCGGTGATGACTGTTCGCAACCGTATCTCACTCGTGAAGATTATGAAAAATCTTTGAATCTTCCACAACCGTCTAATGAAGATGAAGAAGGTGATCATACTGATCCCTGTATATCTCAACCAGAAACAGAGATGATAATGGCCGAGTTTCAACCAAAGTACAACCTAAGATCAAAAAATAAACCCACCTCAACGGATCAACCTAAGAGAATCCTCCAAAGGGGTCAAGCTCATGAACCTCCTCCAGAAGAGACCTTGTTACCCAGCAACAAAACCAAGGTAGCAAAAATTCAAGAGTCCGAGGTGAAAAAAGTTGAAACTCAAACACAGGAAATCGAACCAGTAGATAAAGTTACGTCTTGAACTAAGCGCACGAGTGACAAGGTGATCCAGACAAGTAAGTCGGAAAGAAAAAATGTGGAAGTATCAACCAAAGAAATGGAAAAGGTAAACACATCTTTTAGTCTTGAAAATGAGTTAAGCAAGATTAAAATACCGATTCCTTTGGTAGAATTAGCAAAAAATCCCACTTATCGGAAACAAATTGCCAAAGCGATGGGTGTCTGCGAGCTAGAAAGTCAGTCTGATGTTATCAACCTGGAAGATGAAAGACCTAATATCACCTTTGGTCCTCATTTTGAAGGTTCCAAAGACAACATCGCTCCTTTTTATATCACCCTGAATATACATGATCAGTTGCTACAAAATTGTATGTTAGACTCCGGGGCTTCTCATAATGTTATGCCCAAAATTATAATGGAGAAGCTGGGTCTTCAGATCACGAGACCTTATGGAAATCTGTATTCCTTCAATTCCAGGAAGGTTAAATGCATGGGGATGATAAAGGATCTGGTAGTTACCCTAGCGCAAATCCCTGTTAAAAGTATCCTGATGGATGTGGTTATCGCCGATATCCCCCCCAAATACGGTATGTTGTTGTCTAGGTCATGGGGAGCCAAGTTGGGAGGTTCCCTTCAGTTAGATATGTCTTACGCCATAATACCTGTCTTTGGGGGTCAATTCAATCGTTTATACAGAGAGACAAGATTAGCGTACACGGTCAGTGATCCACAAAACCCACACAACTTCCCCATTTACGTCGTAGATCAAGATCTGGGAAACTACATTTTGTCTTTTGATGATGGATTGGATGGAGGTCCTGAGGAGCTTGATATGAAGCAAGAAGATTTAAGCCCCTTGACAGAAAAACTGTCCAATAATGGTGTATGGAAAATGTACTTCGATGGCGCTTCGTCTTCTGAAGGAGCTGGTGCTGGGATACTTTTGGTAGCACCCGAAGGTAAGTTCATGGTTCCTTTCTCTTATCGTTTGCAGTGGGACATAGATTACACCAATAATGTATGCGAATATGAGGCATTGATCTTAGGATTAGAGGCTGTGAAAAAGATGAATATAAAGAACTTGGAGGTATACGGTGATGCCGAATTGATAGTAAGACAAATAAACCAACAATACCTAGCTAAGCATCCAAGACTAAGAACATACAGAAATTGTGCTTGGGATTTGATGGAAAACTTTTTCTCATCTGTAAAAGTCCATTTTATCCCTCATGCAGAGAATCTGCATGTCGATGCCTTGGCCAAGGAAGCTTCAATTTTTTCTCCTCCCACGACCGTCAAACTGAAGTATCACATTGAAATCAGATACAAACCCTCTATACCAGACAATATCCGACACTAGCAGGTTTTCAAAGATGACGAACAAATCAAGAAATTCCTTACAGCCATAGGTGAGTTCTATGAAACTCATCCAGACCAAGAGAATCAAAATGACTCGATGTGGATTATGAAAGAAGGGGAAGACCCTGAAACCTTCCGAGAAAAAATAGCGGATCATCATATGTTGGTCCTTAAAAACAACCAAATCCCGAAAGGCTTAATTCCTTTAGAAAGACTTTTCGATCAGAACGACGTACCTGTGAAATCCACTTTGCAGCCCCAACCAAAAGAAGTGGAGGACTACGATATAGGAACTGAGAAAGAATCCAGGATAGTAAAGATATCTAAGTTCCTCCCTCCCAAGATAAAAGTCCAGTACAAAGACCTTCTTAGACAGTAAAAAGATGTTTTCGCCTGGTCCTATGATGAGCTTAGAACTTATGACACTTCCATAATTGAACACAAGATACCTTTGAAGCCCGGGGTCAAGCCGTTTAGGCAAAAGCTTAGGCAAATTAACCCCATTTTGTTTCCTGTGATTGAAAAGGAAGTTAAGGAGCTTTTAGATGCGAAAATAATCGTACCTCTGAGGTACTCAGACTGGGTGGCAAATTTGGTCCCGGTCAGAAAAAAGAACGGAGAAATCAGACTCTGTGTGGATTTCCGAAACTTAAATAAGTCTTCCCTTAAGGATAATTATCCACTTNACTTCCCAAAATGGACCACGTCCTGGAAAAGGTAGTCGGAGCAAATTGAATGTCTATGATAGATGGGCTCTCTGGATATAACCAAATCACCATGAACGAGCTAGAGAGAGAAAAAACTGCTTTCACCACACCATGGGGTACATTCATGTATGACAAAATGCTGTTTGGTTTGATGAATGCAGGTGCCACATTCCAGCATGCTATGGACATTGCTTTCGTAGGAGAAAGAGACAAGTTCGTAGTTATCTACCTTGACGATTTGATGGTTTTCTCTAGAACCGATGAAGAACATTTGGTCCATCTAAAGCAGACTTTCGAAAAATGCCGCAGGTATGGTCTATCCTTGAACCCAAAGAAATAACATTTCGCTATATGGGAAGGTAAGCTGCTGGGACATATCGTATCTAAAGATGGGATCAGGATTGATTCTAAGAGGATTGAATCAATAGAAACCATAAATATTCCCAGAAACGTAAAATAAATTCAATCTTTCTTAGGTACAATAATTTTTTTACGAAGGTTTATCCCCAATTTTGCTGAGATTGTCAAATTGATCACAGGAATGTTGAATAAGGATAGCAGAGTAAACTGGACGACCGAGGCTAAAGCATCATTCGTGCATATCAAAAAAGTCATCAGCGAGGCTCCTATGTTAGCAAGCCCAGATTACTTGAAAGATTTCCTCATCTTCTCGTTTGCTTCTGAACATACTATCGCCGCGGTGCTCCTACAAAAGGATGATGAAGGTTTTGAACGATCGATTGCGTTTTTTAGTAAGAGCCTTAGAGACGCTGAATTAAAGTACGACATAATAGAAAAACAGGCGTACGCAATGGTGAAAGCACTAAAAGCATTCAGAACCTATGTATTGCATTCAAAAATTATAGCGTACATGCCAACCAGTGTTGTGAAAGATATATTGGTACAGCCAGATAGTGACGGAAAACGAGGGCGATGACTCGCTAAAATACAAGAATTTGATCTAGAAGTCAAGCCGACTAAATTGATAAAGGGGCAGGGTCTGGCCAAACTCTTGGCCGAGTCGAATCTTAGAGCTCTTGATATTAATTGCCTCCAAGGGGAAGACGTAGATGCACACCTGCACGAGCTGGATGACCAGACAGTTTTAAACAAGGTCGAAGAAAAGTTCATGTCGTCAAGCTGGTATAAAGACATAGTGTTCTACTTGTTAAACCTAAAATGTCTATATGGGCTATCACCAGCCAAATGCAGAACTTTAAAACTCCATGCTGTAAAATATTGTATCGCCAAAAATCAGCTATACTGGAAGGATCCTCTCGGGTTCCTATTAGTCTGTTTAGTTGAGTCGGAATCTACATGGGTTATAGAATAATTTCATGAAGGAGTCTGTGGAGGACAC
>SNQJ01S0051376.1:6672-34226 GCA_010110895.2 Picea sitchensis
CTTCTCATGTCCATGATCAGGCTTGCTTGCTTGACTCGGGCCCCAAGCAGATTTCTTCTGTATGCTGCGCTTGGGCACCTATCGCGCAGTCCTGCAGACCTGCGTACCTTTGCTCCCCAATACCACAATTGTTGCTAACAGTATGGACTGGTTAGCTTCTTAGACTTGTACTTCAAGTACTAAGAGAACATCATCTCTACGCTAAGTTTAGAAATTGTGACTTTTTCTAGAAGCAAGTTCGTTACTTAGGCCATCTTATTTCTAAAGAAGGAGTGGCAGTAGACCCTGACAAGATCAGATCTATTATGGAATGGCCTATCCCAAAGGATGTATCTGATATTAGATCCTTTATGGGCTTAGCAGGATATTATAGGTTTATAAAAGGATTTTCCAAGATTGTTTGTCCAATCATTGCCCTTCAGAGAAAGGGGGTTAAATTCACTTGAACATCAGAATGTGAAGAAAAATTTCAGACACTGAAATACCTTCTGACCCATGCACCCGTGTTAAGGATTGCAAACCCTGATAATGACCTCCTCGTGTGTACAGATGCCTACAAGGAAGGACTCAGAGGAGTCCTTATGCAAGAAGGACATGTAATTTGCTACGAATCCAGAAAATTGAAGGAACTTGAAATCAATTATGTGACCCATGATCTAGAGTTGGCTGTCATAGTGCACATTTTAAAAATGTGGAGGCATTACCTTCTGGGTAGGAGATTTGTACTTATGACAGACCACTGTGGGTTGAGGCACCTGTTTGATTAACCAAAACTCAATGTTAAACAAGCTAGGTGGATGGATCTCCTTAGTGAGTTTGATTTTGAAATCAAACACATCAAGGGAAAGGAAAATAGGGTGGTCGATTCCCTTAGCATAAGTGTGAAAACGATTCACCTGGCAGCGGTGAGCACTTGTGAAACGGATGTTAAGGAAAGAGTCAGGAATGCACAAGAAACAGATGCATTCTTCAAGACCGTGACATCATACCTAAAGCAAGAGCCCACAGGGCTAAAGTATGAAGGTTATAATATTTTAGATGAAGGTCTGCTAACTTAAAGAAATGGATTGTATATCCCAAGTTGTGATGACTTGAAGAGATTCATAATGGACGAACTGCACAAGAGACCATATATTGGTCACCCAGGATATCAAAAAATGATCATGGCAACTAGGAAACAATTCTATTGGCCTAAATTGAAAAATGACATAGTTGATTATTTAGCTAAGTGTCTAGCATGCCAGCAAGTTAAGGAAAAACATCGGCACCCAGCAGGGTTGTTACAACCTCTACCAATTCCAGAAAGGAAATGGGAAACCATCTCCATGGATTTCATCACCGGATTACAAAAATCGACCAAGCAGAATGATGCCATCATGGTAGTGGTGGAAAAATATAGCAAGTTCGCTCACTTCGTACCGGTCAAATCAACTTGCAAGGTGATAGATATTGCCAACATTTTCATGAAGGAAATATTCAGACTGCATGCAATGCCTAGGGAGATCGTATCTGACAGAGACACAAAATTCAGTTCAAGCTTTTGGAAATCCTTGATGGCTAGTTTTGAGACTAAATTGTTGTTTAGCATAGTCTATCACCCTTAAATTGATGGACAAATAGAAAGAGTAAACCAAATATTAGAAGACATGCTAAGAATGCATGTAATGCATCAGCCTAAGAAGTGAGAAGACTACCTGCGATTGGTATAATTTGCCTACAACAACAGTTATCAAGAGTCACTGAAGATGAGCCCTTTCGAAGCCCTCTATGGTAGACAATGCAAGACTCCAGTCAGTTGGAGTAATCCAGTGGATAGAATTTCAATCGGACCTGACATGCTGAAAGAAATGGAACAACAAGTGATTCAGATAAAGCAAACTTTGAAAATTTCTTAGGATAGATAGAAGAGTTATGCCGACAGAAAAAGAACTCCCAGAGAGTTCAAGATAGGAGACCATGTCTATCTCAGGGTTAGGCCCAGGAAGAGTTCCCTGGGAATGGGAGCTTGTGCCAAGTTGGCACCTCGATATTGTGGACCCTTTGAAGTCTTAGATAGAGTGGGACCTATAGTCTATAGGTTAGCATTCCCTCCCACAATAAAGGCACATAATATTTTCCATGTTTCATTATTGAAGAAATATGTACATGATTCTAATCATATAATTGATTGGTCTATGATCCAGGTGGAGCTAGAGGAAAGATTCTTGCCAGAACCTCAATGCATACTACACAGGAAGGAAACCCCATTCAGGAACCGAACCATTGCACAGGTCAAGGTGTAGTGGAAACACTTTGGCTCAGATGAGGCTACGTGGGAAATGGAGAATGCAATGAGGCAGGCATATCCATTTTTGTTTACTTCTGTATATACAGAGCATGTTGACAGATAAGAACATCGAGGACGATGTTCCTTTAAAGGGGGAGGGAATTGTAACACTTTGTTTCCCCCAGTTTGTAAATATAACTATATTGGCCAAGGGACTATGGCAAATTCAATGTGTGAATGTTTGATTTGATAGAACTTTGCATAAAAGGTCAATGAAGGTAAATTATGTTATTTGCTAGAAAATGGATAAGTGTTGCATGACTATTGAAAGGGGGGTGTACTAAGAGAGACCATGAATGTCATGAAAGAGATGATGAAGGGTACCGGGAATGGTTGTGTTAACCTCCACCAAACCAGTACCTTACTGGATATAATTGCTCAGGACCAAAACAGTCCTCTGACCCAGAAATGAATTACAATCAAGTTGGTAGGTGGGAAAACCTATTCAAGAGTTAATGAGGGGATGGGGTAGAGCACCCCATCTATAAGGCTTTTAGATTTGAGCACGGACTTGGAATTCAAGCCACACGCAATCTTGCTTAGGAAGGACAAAAAGGAAGGGTGTGGTGGGTAGAGGGAGACCTGTGAAGAGTATAGAGACAAGAGGCTAAGCTCTCGAGTTCAATTTTTTAAAAGAACTAAGAAATGAGCGTTTTGGTCGCAGGGAAATGGCTAGCAAGGTTATGATACAAGTTGATAAATGAGGTTGGTCCTCATTGCTTGGTATCGTGTAAACCGTTTCCAAGATCCTGCGGGAGGAGGAGATTAACCTTCGTCCCTACTGTCATTGAGCCAGAAGAAAGGATTTTATCACAGAGCATCGTGGTCTAGCTCTGAGGTGGCTAGTGGTAAATCCGTTAGAAGTGATTGAGCCTATGGTTGGGTGGAAACGGGCACCCCTTTCAGCAGTCGCTTCACGTTCTCTGGTTCTGATAAGTATTTTCCCTATTTTATGTATTGAACTGGAATAATGGATGAATGCATGAGTTTGTGTATATATGTGTATTTATAAATGGTTTCTATGTGGAATGGTCATGATATGTGTATGCATTCATCTCCTTGTGAACTTATGCTTCTGACTGATAGTTTGTATGTTCAAGCTTAGTTCATGAGGCTCCTTAGGACATAAGCTTGTAATACGGCCAAGATAGAGACATCGTGTCGACCTGAACCTGTCCGTCTGAAGAGGATACCGCTTTCAAACTTCTTGTCGTGCAACCAGGATTCCAGGCCCAAGTCCTTAACCATTTTATGATAAATCTCAGGAAGATAGCGAGGTTCAAGCCTTGAAAAGGGAAATCTCTTCGTTTGGAAGATGAGCGGATGAGATCCGTTCAGGACGACCCATCTGACCAATACCTAGGAACCCTAGGCTAAGCCTGAGGGGGCTAAGTTCCTTCTGACTTCAGAGCTCCGCAAATCCAGGACTTCAGAGTATCGTCGGCCCTCATAGTCATAAACTGGTTGAAGACGGTTGAGAGTTACGATTACTCGTAAGGCTGACCGGCGTTAGGCGGTTCCCCAGGTGGTTAGGTGAACCTATCTGACCAACTAAACTAGGATCCAAAACCCCAAAGGCCAAAGCCACAAAGAACCCAGAACTATAGATCGAGGGATCCTTCAGGTTCTTTCCCAGTCGTCGATATACCAGGGACGTGTGGCACTAGCCCCTTTAGTTCAGAGATCGAGCACTTCGAGATATGGGAGGAGTTTGCATCGCAACACTCCCGAACATCGAATCCCCAGGGTAACAAGAACCGTAGATCTATAAGCCTACGTGTCTGGATATCGACCATGAGATCTTAGAGATGTTAGAAGTCTGTCAGTCTGGGGTGACGTGGTGTAGTGACATCATCCAAGGTGACATGGACCCCAGCTTGACGTTCCATGTGTCACCTAGATTCGTGTGTATCACGTACCCTATAGGCCCATTGGAACGTAACACGTGTCACTCTGACCCCTCCTACGTATTCGTTTCTGATACGTGTCTGCCTAGCCAACGTGGTTGGTGAAATGATCAGGAGTCCGAGATTTTCGAGACTCCGTAAGATCTAGAATGTAGTATAGTAGAGAGACCGAACGGTCTGAAGGCCAAAGCCACGTGGTGAGCTTACGGGACTTCGGAAGTTCAGAACTCCGGGTTGTCTTGTGTGTAGATAGTAAAGAGGCGTGAAGCGTCAGAGCACCGAAACGTTGAATTCCTCCATAGATGATATAGGAGAAAGAGAGTAAGTCCAATCATGGGATTGGACAGTGGATGGCCTTCCACCGTGGAGGAAGGAACTTAAAGATAGCACATGTAAGGTGGATTCACGTGGACGCCACGTGGCCCTCAACCAATGAATGTTCGAAGAACTTCGGAGAGATATATGCGTCGGTTTTGGGCTCGGTTTTGAGCACGGAGATCGTGGTTGGCAAACTTTGGACGAGCAGAGTGTGGTAGAGACCCCGAATGAAGGATTTGATCACTTAAGGAGAATGAAATTTTTAGGCCCCATCCCTAGAAAAGCCACTCAGGGGTCGGGTGTGTTACACTCTGGTAGACTAGTCACCATCCCCTCCTCTTACAATGCACCAATCACCATCTCCTCCAGCCACAGACAAACCACCATCTCCTGTAGTTGTAGATAGGCCACCATCTCATATTCAAGTGCTACATTCTACATTATTATCTAGTGAAGGTATTGATGCCTCTGGCTTTGGTGGCAAACATATCAATTCCTCTAACTATGGTGGTGGGCATAGTTTATAATAGTTGTTGATATGTATATATTTGATTGCTACAATGTATATTTGACATTTATTTTTGACTTGAAATATATATTTGACATATATAATGATTTTGATATTGTTGTTCATATATATCATGTCTTTTCATATCAAGTTGATGTTGATGTTGTTTTAATTGTATTATCTTATGATAAAGATTTATATATTAATGATTTCTATGTTTTTAAATTAAAATTGAGATGTATTACTCATTTAAATTTGAAATGCCATATTTCACATATTTGAGATGTATCTCACATATATATTGATTTTGATATCAACATTCATATGTAATATGTATTTTCATAGGAGACTCCTTGATTGAAGAAGTGAAGGAACCTACAACCTAGGTCCTAGGGTTTCAAGCTCGAAGTGACTACATCACAAATCAAAGGTTGTATGTTAGGATAGCGACAGACTATGTCAATCTGATATGGAAGCAGTTGTTCAACCGACCTCGATCACGCAGTCCTTTAAAGATGCAACCATAGGGTAGGTGGCAACCTATTGTACCTCATCGAAAATGGGTGGGTTTAGAAAATATCAAGTTGAAGCAGAGGAATTCAATAAAATAGACCCAGTGCAAGCAAAGCAAAAAGGAAAGTTTCGGAATGCTCATTTGGCCAAGACACCAAGTAATGCCAAATACAAAGTAACTTCTTCCGACGTTGGCAACTATGTTCAATATATGAAAGGCCACGCCGTCATTGGGAAATTTTGGGGCATCTGGCCTTCAAAAAAGGCTCTCGTGAGATGGATGGCATCTAGATGGAAAATCAAAGGGAAAATAGATTTGAAGCTTGGATCTAAGGGATTCTTTACGACCATTTTTTCTTGTCCTAAAGACCACAAACGTGTTTTTGAGGAAGGGCCTTACTTCTTCAAGTCAATAGGTCTTCATCTGAGATACTAGTCAAAGAGATTCAGTCTTGAGAAAGAAGATTTCACAACGGCCATTGTATGGATCTAAATGGACTCCTTGCCTCAAGATTTCTAGGAGAAGGAAATGTTGGAGGGCATCAGCAATACTCTAGGATCCTTCGTTGAAATTTCTAAGGTCGTGAAATAGGGGTGCTACACATCATACGCACATATTTGTGTGTATACAGATGTATTAGGAACCCTCCTAGAATCTATAAGCATAATCTTGTAGGACTTTGAATGGGTTCAAACATTAGACTATGAACATGTACCACTCAAGTGATGCAAGTAACATGAGCTTGGCCAGCTATTATGAAACTATCCACTTAATGTAGCAAGAAACAATGACAAAAGAAAGGAGGCTACATGTCAAGAAGGTTTCACTAAGGTGTCCAGTAAAAGAAAATCAGGATGAAAAATAAATAATTCAATGCCCACAGGCCCATCATCTAATAGCAACAATTTCCAAACATTATCATAGAAAGAGGAATACATACCAGCCACAAATGATTTGATAAGCAAGACCAAAATTGAGGGTAGCAACTCAAAGAATAACAAAGAAGACCCATTACGCCAAAGAATAGAATAGGAGGATGTTAATCCCAACAAACCAACATGTGACGAAGACAGGAGGATGTTAATCCCAACAAACCAACATGTGACGAAGACAATTAGTAAAATGGATCTAGAAGGAGAAGCATTTCATGACGCAGAGGAAGAAGGGCAACATGAAAATATGGAGGAAGAATTGATCAAATTGGACATCCCTACCCTCATAGTCTTTCATGGAGAACGAAAAATATCAAAGATGCAAATGTCTAATCTACAAAAGCTACAGAAAGATCTTCTAAAAACATAGTCTAAAATGAATGTTGATGAGAAAAAGCGAGGGAACAAAACATCTAAGAATAAACTAGAGGAAGGAGCATTATTGGTGGACTTTGGCCAAGCAATTGGACTCCTAAGAAAATATTTTTCATCCCAAACCAAGGTCTAATAATGAAAGTAATATCCTCGAATATTAGAGGCCTTAATGCCCTTGGCAAACAATGCTTGCTAAGGAAGCGCATAGTGCATGCAGGTAAAATTGACTATAGTTCTACTTCAAGAAACTGAATGCAATAAGGACACTACGATAAGCATCACTAACAGATGCTAGAAGCACAACGATGTAGCACTAGTGGAGGGAAACGACTTCGCAGGGGGGATAACCATTTAATGGGAACCCACACAAATCTCCTTAGAAGACTACCATTACTAAGAGAATTACATCTCTTCTAGCTACAAAATTCGAGAAATGCAGGAGAGGGGCTTTATAACGAATTCATGCAACCCCTCAATTCTAATGCTCAAAGCGTCTTTCCTTGACTCTTTGGTAGCCCTTGGAAATCTGTATCAAAGAAATCCATGGCTTCTTGGGGGAATTTTAATCTAATTGTATCCTTGGAGAAGAAACATGGTGGAAAGAGGTGGTTGGACATGGACAACATAAGATTCAGAGAAATCGTTGAAAATATGGAGCTTGTGGACATCCACATTGGCAATAGGTGTCACACGTGGAACAACAAACGAGGAGGGAACCACCAAGTAGTTGTCAGACTTGATTGATTCCTTATACCAAAATCTTTACTTCAAAGCAAACCAGACTTCTCAACAAAAATCCTCCCCTTCACTAGTTCAGACCATTGGCCCGTACATCTTCCCTAGGTCGGCCCCTCAACTCCAAGTCCCAAGCCATTTAGACTAGAGAAGTTTTGCCTAGATCACCCATACTTCATGACAAATATTCAACTCTAATGGATGCAAAGCATGACCAATAGAAGCACCAAGATGTTCCATCTCCACCAAAATTTAAAGCAAATCAAACAAAAAATCAAGCAATGGAATAAAGACGTCTTTGGAAACATCTTTGAAGCACAACAAAATCTAGAAATAACGATAGAAATGCTTCAAACAAAGACAATACAAGAAGGAAAGTATGAACAACTAGTAGTCGAGGAGCTCTGCATCCAAAGAGACCTAAACACTCGAACTAAGCAGGAGGAAAACTCTGTGGCAACAAAAATCTAGAATCTAATGGCTAAAAGATGGAGATAAGAATACGAGGTCCTTTCACAACTCCATGATTAAGCAATGGATCCACAACCATATGTTGTCACTGTGGTCTGAAGCAAGGGAGGTGTTTGAAAGACACGAGGATATTGAGCAGGAATTAAGAACACATTTTAGCCAAATTCTTACAAAGCAGAAGAAGCCACAACTTATATCATAAGTGCCATCCTAGCCTTGGTCACTCATAAACAAAATCAAAGCCTAATGCGGCCCATCTCATATGAGGAGGTCTCTAGCACAGTGAAAGATCTACCTGCCTACAATGCCCCTGCACCGTATCGTTTTACATCAGAATTCTTCCAAGCCTATTGGCCCATCATGGGAGAGGAAGTATGGGATGTAGTTGAAGACTCTCGAAGGACGGGTAATATTTTTCAAGCCTTCAATTCAACCTTTTTAACTTTAATCCCTAAATCCCAAGCTCCCAACTTTGCGAATAAGTTCATGCCAATCTCACTTTGCAATGTCATATATAAGATCATCTCAAAAATAATTGCTAACATGCTCAAGCCCATCATGCACAAAATCATTTCTCCCAAGCAAATAGGCTTATGTAGAAAGAAGATAAATCTTGGATGGTATCATCCTAGCCCATTAAACCATCCACTCTCTAAAAACTACCAAATGCCCTGGCATGATCATCAAGCCAAATATGTCAAAGGCTTGTAACATACTTAGCTAGGAGTTTCTAGAGAAAACTTTTGCAACGTTTGGATTATGCAAGGACCAGATTGCCTGGGTTAGAAATTTCATCTCAACTTTTTTCTCCATTTTAGTTAATGGTTCACCCTCTGCCACATTCAATCCCTCCAAAGGCATCTCCTAGAGGGATTCCTTGTCACCTTTTTTATTCATCCTAGCAGGTGAAGGCTTGGGTCGCAATATGAAGTCTACCCTTAGAAAAAATAACTTAAAAGGGATCAAGCTTCATCCCACTTCGGACCCCCTATCTCATATGCAGTTCATGGATGACACAATGCTCATGGGGGGCCCATTGTCAGGGAAGCCAAGGACTTTAAAGATGTCCTTGAGAATTCTCGACTCAACTGAAGGTTTTGATGATGCTTGGCTAGAAGACGTCTTGATGGAGAGCGCCTAACTTAACTGTCTTTTAAGTCTGCGACCAAAATTTTGCTCTGATACCATTTGTCGCGACCCTAGAGGAGACTTGCCTAAGACCTTAAGTCTTTGTGCACTCCTTAAGGCGTGCGGCACCACGACGTTTCAAACTTGGTGGCCAAACCAACCCAAGTCTACTTTTCTCGGGCTTCTTTGATGACCGCAAATCGCACGTATGGTTCACCCATATGCTCGTTCCCCAAATTGTCATCGTGCCTCATCAAAGCATCAAGTCAATATGTTGCCCAAACTCATCCCAAAGTGACTCGCCCATCTTTGTTGCACCTCGTTACAAACTCTACAAGGTAGCACAAGTCGCCCAAGATAGGAGCGACTTGGCTCCTTGGGGGAGCTCACCCCCTCTGGCCAAGCCCGCCTCATATCGCCTTGTTGTCCAAGTCTAACTGTGATGATCCATGATATTTCTCCAACCAAGTGAAGAGCTCTATATGTATGCAACCATTCATCCCACGAACCATCACGACCCTTGGACTTCTGCCCAAGCCGACCATCACGTCTCTTGGTCTTCCGTCCAAGCCGATCGTCGCATCTCTCAGTGTTTTGTTTGAGTTGAACCACAATGGGTCACTTGGTCTGCCCATGAGTTGCGCTGACTCCACACGTCGTTGCCTTGCCCAATACGTGACTTCTGTCGAGTCGTCAAATGTCGAGTAGCTCACTCCTCAACACGCCCCGACTCATCTCCATCTTACGCAACTACATGAAAACATATGGCATCCTCTGCAAGTCTTGGGCGCGGGTCTCCTTAGGTGCATCATGCCCAAGGGATGCCCGAAGATTTACCCACTCACTCTCTATATGAAGAATGGGCGTCTCAACAACCCCAAAATCCACATCACATCTTTATCTATGCTAGTCGAACGAAGGTGCTACGCACCCTCCTCACCAAAGGCCTTACAATTGGCCTCTAAACATACATTCAAATATAAATGATTGCCACACTAAAATCACCCTATTTGATGTGATGAATAATTTTGTTTGTCAATATCAAGATTATAAAATCACTTTCTTGAAAGGTTGGTGTAAGGCCCCCGCATAGAGTGGCATAGGGAGCCTTTGTTGCATGATCACCTTGGTGGTTAGTGACTAGTGCAGATGGACATGTTGGAAGTGAGGTCGTGGATGTGGTTCACAAGATGAAGGTACAAATGATCTTTCTTTTGTGGATGTAACTATAAGTGAGTTGAAAGCGGCAGCCTTGGTGGACACCAATGCAACCTATAGCTTTTTGAGTGAACACACTACTATGTCACTTCATCGTAAGCCTGAGAGTAGCATGGCCTCATTCAAGGTGGTCAACTCAGCAGTGAAGCCGACTGCGTGAGTGATTTATTCCGCAGCTTTGAGAGTTGGGGATTGGCTTGGCAGTATGGGTTTGACATTGGCTCTGTTAGATGACCACATAGTGGTGTTGGGGAAGATTTTCTCAAGCTTGCCAAAGTTGTTTCGGTGCCCCATGAAAATTGTTCGGTTGTCTTGGATGGAACCAAGATGTTTGGTTTGCCTATGATGACTAGAAAGAAGTTGGGATGGACGCCAAGAATGACAATCGTCAAGTTGATTTGCACAGTTGGTGTGTTCATATACAAGCCTCATGTCGTCACACAACAGCATGAGTTGGTATAGACTAAGCATATAGCAAATTGATAGCATTGAAGGCTTCAATGAAATCAATCTTGGAGAACATTGAACGGTTGTGCACCTTGAAGCACTGTAAGCAGGGCATTGGGTGCAAGATGAAGATTGCACCAACAATCAATTGCAGAGGTCATTGTATAGGGCACACATCAAGTACTTTGTTTCCCACAAGATGAGGAAAGCTAGATAGATATCTCATTCTTAGAGGAAAATATTATAAGTGTTGGGTCCAAACAATGTATTAAGGCACTCACCCAACAAGACTCTTTGTAGGAGATGAAAAATTTTCTAAACATGATGCACCTGCCATTGTAGAGTTTAATAGTTGCCATGGGAATATATGATTATGAGTTCATTGTAGACCAGTTGGAAGGACTAGGCTACACACCGAGGGAGACCGAAGCAGTTTTGAACTATTTGAGCACGAGGCACAAGTCAGACACCTTCGTTGGCAACAATCTTGGTAGCTACTGGCCATCATCTTTTCTCTAATGAGTCGTGAGCAAGCTCACTACATAGGAGCAAGCAATGCGACCTAAAGCACCTCTTTGAAGAAGGTGCCTTGGAAAATTTTGTGTTGACGTTGACTTAAAAGTATGAAGGGAAGGTGGTGAGCTTGCCTTGGTTCATGAAAATGGTAGAATGTTGGGTTGCAAGAGGTAACTTGCCAGTGGAAAGCAAAGTTGGCAATTTTGCCTTATTTCATTGAGATTGGACAGGATGACCGAAATGCAGACGAAAAAGACTTATTTGGGGACGTTCATGCTCCTGGATTATACATGACAGTTGCACTGATCACCCAACTAGTTCAAGACATGAAAATATCCAACGCGCAGAAGCATGACAAGTTGGTCAAAGCACTAATGTTATAGTAGCGTCTGAAGGTGCAACATTTGGATGTTTTGAACTATCTTCTTGATGAAGGTTGGATAACCACAGTGACAACAAGCAATCATAGTAGTGGTGGATTAGATTGCAACCACCACAACGAAAGGCAACAATAGCTAAAGGCAAAGAGGCACTTGTCCATGGATCGGATGAAGGGTAATTGCATGATAACTTTGGCTTGTATAGTGCAGAGAGTTGGATGCCAATTGCAGACGAAGGAATGGATTTGAATAGTGGACTTGAGGATAGGAGGTTCTTGAGAATGTTGTAGAGGATGGCAATGATTTTGAGAGGGGGAGGATGTAAGGCCCTTGCCTAGCACCTCTACCACAAGATCATCATTGTGGTCAATGACCGATGAAGAGGGACATGTTGGATAGACGATTCGATTGAAACACCTTGGATCGTTAGCAAGGCACAACTTGAACATTTGGTTGACTTGGCCTATGGCAAGGCATACTTCAAGTAGTTGGACGTCTTGGCCCGTTGACAAGACGAACCACAGACAGTGACAACTTGAATGCACCAAGAAAAGATGGACAAGGATTTGGCTAAAGGCAAAAGAGGTTGTTGCAAGTTGCCTCATCAACAACATACACTTGGCATGAAAGATAGAGAAGTTACCTTAGAAAGCTTAATGATGGAGTTAGGCGATCCACACTTGGGGGTTGCAATAGACAATTGAGGTGCCTTCGAGCACAAGTTGCCATGAATTGCAACCATAGGTCACACTCATTGAACATACACCCTTGGGCATGCATATATCGAGTGTACACCATTGGCAACACCTTAGGTGCACTTGGGCATGATCGGGTTGACTTGAGATAGATCGACTGTATTGGCCGACCTAGGCACAGTGAGGTAGTCGAATGAAACAACTGAAATGGGCTTGGAACGACTTGAGCAAACTCAACACAATTTGGAGCGCCACAAAACAATTAGCGAACAAATCACCAAAGATGAGCAAGTCAACTCAACGACACTTGGGTCCACCTTGGAATGAAAGGGACTTGTTAGTGCACAAAAAGACTTGTATAAGTATGTGGATGCCTCAATGAACTAAGGTATGAACAAAGAAGCAAGTTGCAAAAAGTCATCAAGGAGGTCAGCAATTGTCAAGTTCAAGGGTTAGGCATCGTAGGTCGACTTGTTTTGGCCAAGTGACAGGGAGACGGAAGCAAGACCTATAGGAGGCAGACCCACGGATGCTTCAGTGTTTGGCTTATACAAGGTTGTTGGATAATCTTGGGAGACAGCGATTTGCCTTGGTTTTCTTGTACATCTATAATTGAGCCGAAGGCAGATGGCTACGCTCCCCCATTGTGTCATGTAACATTCTTATATACATAATACGATGGTAGGCACCTAGATTGGATGTCACCCATTCATTTGAGTTGTGTTTTGTGGTTACTTTATGTGTATTGAATGTTGTTGTTTCTTACATGTTAAATTGGCCAAGTATATTGAATGTTGTTGTTTCTTACATGTTAAATTGGCCAAGTATTGTATTGCTTGGATGTTTTAAAATTACGGTTGGACGCCTAATGTTGCTTGTTGGATGAACTAATGTTGCTCGATATCCACACCATGAATTCCACACCATAAAAACACCCTACTAGATGTGATGAATGATTTGTTTGATAGTATCAAGTTTATAAAATCACTTATTCAAGAGGTTGAGTTCTAAACAAATATTTAAATTTAGTTAACTGCTATGCCATACAAGCACACAAACAAATTTCTTCACTTCAAATTTCTTCACTTGATATGATTCATCTCTTTTCAAGAGGATTATAAATATCCCCAAATTTGTAATGGCACCTCAACCTCGGACCTGCAGATTATGAATCACATCTTGCAAGATACGTTACCCCCATTAAGTATTCGGTAGAAATAATCATACTTGAAATTAATTGCCTATGATATACAAGTTCTAACATAGAGACATACAGGTAAACAGGTATATAATATGTATGAGGGTAAACAGAGATTATAAGATTTATACAAGTTCTAACATAAAGACATACAGGTAAACAGGTATATAATCTGAGGGTAAACAGGGATTATGATATAAGGGTACAACATCCAATGTCTGCCCTAGGAACCAAAAACTTTAGCTTGCACATATAAGCCATTCAATCTCTTATTGCAAGCATATCACAATCATAAATGCCTAACGGAACAGCTCTATTAAACTCGAGTCGCTCCACCTCTTCAACAAACCAAGATAAGAGTACTCCACCTCTTAAATCACCCATTTAAGCATTGTACAGTAATCGAAATGCCTAAATAGCAAGTAAAGTTCCAAAACGAAAGCAAATAGTCAACCCAGCCTACATTAAGCAAGTATTAGCAAAGCAGCACGCATTGTTTTTAAGTTCTTATGCCATAGACTGCAATGTTGAAAATTGAAACTGGCGTAAATATATGACAAGGGAACCAAAATTTTAACTTACACATATCAGCCACGAATCTCTTCTTAGAAACATATTACAATCATAAAAGGCTAACAAAAAAGCTCTGTTAGACTGTAGTCTAACCACCTTTTTAACCAACCAGAATAAGAGTGCCCACGTACAGGCAGTAGTGAAACCAACTATTTCAGCATTGTACAATTGCCAAAATGCGTAATTGCAAGTAGAGTTTCATAACGAAAGCAAATTGTTGACGCAGCCTAGATAAGTATTAGCAAGGCAGCATGCATTGTTTTTAAATCCTTATGCTACAACAATAGCTTGCAGTGTTGAAATCCAGTGCAAGGAATGTGCTAAGCCTATTGATCACCTGCTTATGGTTTGCCCTTATGCCGTTCAAGTAAGGCACGGACTGAAAAAGTTCTCAAAATTAAGAGGGATATGGAATGGTGCCACCATTGATGAGGGTCTGAATAAATGGTGAAAAGATTCATCTGTAGAAATACTGAAGTCCTTTAGGGGTAGCTGGCGCAGTGGGAAATGTATATGATCAAAAATACAGAAAGGACGCAATTTATTGTTGCCAATTTTTCTGATTTTCCCCATTTTTTCTACACTGGTTAAATCATAATCATAAAATTATAACTATTGAAAGTAAAGGAATCTGAATATAACATGAATTTAACTGCGTGCAAAGTTAGCTTGTGATCTGAGACTTGAACGTTTGTCCTGGTTATCCTGTTGATCTTCTGATCAACTCTAATTCCATTCATATCCTAGAAGACCACAATATTATCTTAATGGTATTCTGTCAGAATCAGTTTTCAAAGCTGGATATGGCCCCAGGATATAAATTTCTGCTTACTGAGTGCTTTAAAATCCAGTGCAGGAGTGTTCAGTGGTTGAGCAACTCCATGGTGACTCCATTGGAAAAAGCCTGTGTAATGGTGATGCAATCAGCATGCATAGTTGAATAGCCTTATGTAGAACTGGCTGTAGTTGGGACCCAGGCACATCCATTGTCTTTTTCAAAGGATAGATGTCTTTTCCGACAGATTGAAAGCACTAAGAGAACATAAGCTTCTTTATAATGCAAATCAATGCTCCTTAAGGGAGGTAATAACTAAATTCACATCAAATATCTGATCAGCCATCCAAGGTTTACACAAAACCTGGATACAAAGAGAGGCAAATATATTTTGATGGGTAGATGACAAGCAGATTTTGACAACAGTTTTTGAACTAAAAAGTTTAAATGATTTCCAGCATTTGATTATACTGTGATAACTACTATGGTCAACTGTCTAATGCATGGCCTTAGCAACTCAATGTGTGTGTGTGTGCACGCGTGTGTATTAAAAGTTATATCCCATTCATCAATTCAAGTTGCAAACAATACATATATGCAAGGTAAAATAACAAGTCAGACATAAACCCAGTAGTTTGAATATAGAATTAACCAGTCGGGCATAAACTCATTTCTGACATTACTGTAGGTTTGTAGAAGATAAGTTCCTTCCAGATAAGGTTGGATTCTTTACCAAAATTAATTAAAGTCGGTGTCTACATGCATGCAGACTGCAAAACTGATTTTTCCATACCCATACACGAGTTCAAAATTATCATACTTCATCTATGTAATCCAAAAAGACTGAAACCAGAGACCCTTAAATCTTCCAGCCCGCAATTTTTAAATTAAGAGACCAAAATATAGATGACCCAGAACTTCAGCACCCACAAAACTGAGACCTCACAGCTTAATGTGTCTTTACATATTCTTGAATGACATTCAAGCCCTCAGTTTCTTCACCATAGTCCTGTGCAATCACACAACAATAGAAGAGATCAAAAACAAATAAAAATAAGACTTATTTCAAATAGTGACTAAATATTTATTCAAAACAGCATTTTACCTTTACAACAACACAAGAGCACCCAACCACCTTCCTAGCTTTACCCTCTGAGTCAATCTTGCAAAGCTGCATAGGGCAGTTAATAAGTTAAACAACAATAGCTGTAGAGCACAGACAGGAACAATATTGAAAAATACTTACTCCTGCCCATTCACCCAGCTTCTTTGCACTGGGAACAGAAATCAAGTTCACATTGTGCTCAGCACACAGAGCTTGGACTAATTTTGTGTAATCAGGTTGGTTGCAATCCTCTGCAAGAACACACAACTGAGCTGCATGTTTCTCAATGGCTTTGGCACCTTCATGAAGACCTCTAGCAAGACCATCATGAGCCAATGATTTCTTTAATACAAGCTGCAAAGCAGTCAAGATGTCCATAGGTTCTCCCAACGCTGCAACAGGTTTTTCTCCGATGACATCACCATCTCCCCTGTAAATATCAGATAAATATAATCAAATATTGCAACTGGCTTTACAATAAGATGAGAACAAGGACTGCATTTGCTCAGTAAACTGCTATCCAGTGCATTTGTCAGACCTGAGAAGATGTTTCCCTGAATGAAAGTTTAAGATACCCATGCCAATCTTCATTAAAATATAATCCATATTTTGAAACCCATGTTTTTAAGGTGGGCCTTCCCTAGAATATGTGCAGATACCAAATTTATCCTAAAATGACTTTTAGGCCAAATTTATTTTTAATACAAGCTATCAGAAAGTTGAACACTCATGTACCTCTACAACTAGCATCAATCCGTATTACCCTGGATTTAAAAAGAATGTAAAATAACTCCATGTGCAAACCTATCAACACTTGGTAGATCCTAGGTTAAGATGGATCTATGCTAGTGTGTGTATATGTGTACGTATATGCTAGTCTGTATATAGTATGTCTCTCTCGAGTCTCAATACTACATATAGAAGAGATTTGGACCCAAGACTACTTATAGGTCAATATCCCCTGGTAGGAAAAACAACTGATAACTTAGTTAAGGACCAACTCCAACAGATTAAGGTGTGAGACAGTGAGGTGGGGACAACCAAAAGAACTTTGGGATGAGAGAACATTCTAGAATGGAAAAGATGAACTGGAAACGGAGCAACACTTTCCGATTCACTGTGAAGCCTGCTCTCATACTATTGGAGAGGGATCAAAATCTCAAATCAGCCATTAGGAAATGGCTTTTCAGGGGGAGAAGGCAGGAGCAATAGCAATTATGATTGCAAGAACGAACCAGACTAGAGACAAGATCCAGAAACCAGCAATCGAAAGATGAAGGCGGAAGCTAGGGCAGGTCAAACAAAGCAACATCCAGATGAGTTCAGTATTTCTTTGAAGCATGATATTTGACCACACCTTTTCTCGGTACCAATGTTTTGTTATATTCTCTTCTGCTACTCTGTTTTGTTCTGTTTTGGTTCAGTTATATGAAACTTCATATGATGATGGCTCGGTATGTAAACACCTTGTCCCATAGGCCAGACAGTGTTGCAGACAAGTTTATAAAATATATATATTCTATCATACTATCTCTCTCTCAAGATGCAAGCTAAAATGAGAATAACACCAAACTTGAAACATAGGAAAGACAATTTTCATAAAAGAAGAGGTGGAAGATGGGATCCAAAGAATGGCTTCAGGCAAAGCAAGAGACATTGAAGAGCTGCAGGCAGAGCATTCCAGATGGGGGAAGCTTTTCTCAGCAAAATGTATTACAGCACTCTTTAATCAGCTAATCAAAGAAGGCTTCCCAGACCTGTGGTTGACAAGCCTCATTCTGCCCATATTTAAGAGGAGCAAGACGAATGACACAGGAAACTACAAAACCCATCATGATTAGCCCAATATTAGCTAACCTGTTTGGAAACCAAGTAAAGAGAAAATCAGCACCTGGGCAGAGTAAGGGGAAAAGGGAGCTAAAGGTCAAGTGGGGTTCCAGAAAAGACACTCAGGCACATGATAGAGAGAACATGGGACTGCAAGAATGATGAACATAGCCAAGAGAAAATCCAAAGAATGGCCTCAGGCAAAGCAAGAGACATTGAAGAGCTCCAGGCAGAGCATTTCAAATGTGGAAAAGCTTCTCAGCACAATACATTGCAGCACTCTTTGATCAGCTGATCAAATAAGGCTTCCCAGACCTATGGTCAACAAGCCTCGTTCTACCCAACTTTAAGTGGGGCAAGAGGAATGACCCAGGAAACTACAAACCATCATGATTAGCCCAATATTCACTAAGCTGTTTGGAAAATAAGTACAAAGAAAATCAGCATTTGTCAGATGAAGAGGGAAAAAGAGTGAAAGGTCAAGTGGGGTTCCAGTGAAAACACTCCAATATAGACCATTAACTCAATTTGAGGCACATGATAGAGAAAACATGGGATTGCAAAAATGACAAACAGTGCCAGGAGAAAATCTGTGGAAGAGGCTTAATAGAAATGGGCATCCCAAGTGAGTGGCAAGTAGCAATTCATAGTCTATAAGACCAAGTGAAGGAAAAAAATCATAACTCGGGAAGGGCTGTTCAAGTACTTCAATAGAGACATAGGAGTAAAGCAAGGTAGACACAGCAGTGAAGCAAGGCTGCATGCTCTCCCTCGCAGAGTTTGTGATGCACATCAATAAGCTCGAGAAGTGAATCAGAATGGAGGGGGTGTGAACATCAAAAGGAATCATTATAAATATCTTACTCTCTGCAAACAATGTCATTTTTAGCAGCCCGGACACTCCACAGCCTACAAGATCATCTACAAGCTCCGGAAGGCTTAAACAAATCAAAGTATATCTTAGAGGAAAGCCGTTGGAAATCACCCAGAACTACAAATATTTTTACACCGGACATCAACAAAACGCTAAGTTGGGATGCTTGCAGAAGGAAAAGGTTCCAGGGGGGCTAAAGCCTAATAGCGGCATCGTCGCTTCATAACAGGTAGGGTAGTTGATATGTGGGATTGGAACATGCCATGCATGGTATTCCAGACACTCATCATCCCCATACTCCTCTACAGATGTGAAGTATGGGAACCTAGTGCATCCAAAAAGAGAAAGAGCCAGCTACAGAGACTAAAAAGCAGATTATAGCAAGATTCCTGAGTGTTAAAAACAGCACTCCATTTGAGATTATGTTAACTGAAACAGTACCCTATCCAATAGAAGAAGCAATAAGAAGGTTGTCGCTGTATTGACAAAGAGTAGCAGCCATGGCAGTGACCAAAGAGCAACAAGAATCAGCCAAGAAGTGTTAAGCAAAAGGAAGAATACATGAAAATTGCAATGCAGATAGTCGCTTGAGAAGTGGGGGATGTCGTAGAGGATAACTTCCCATTGGATGGGAAGAAACTAAAAAAAACCCATCTACAGGAACATTATAGATTAGGTAGGTGGAAGAAAACCAAACCACCAAGAGTAATCAGCAACACTATGTGGAGTCTGGACCATTTCAACATGTATGGGGAGAAAACAGCCCAGGACTCCCTGAAGCTCAACATCTCTTACCAAGAACAGCTGCTAATATCTCAACGAAGGACCATCTCACACAGATTGAGGCGTGAAATAAGAAGATGGACATGGCCAAAAAAGCTATGAGAAGAAAGAACAGGCCAGATATGTGGGAAAGAAGTAGAAAGGAAGCAGCACTTCCTGATGAGTTGTGAGGCTTACACTTGCACATTAGGGAGAGTTCAAAATTCAGATAATCAGATAAGAAACAGCTTTCAAAGAGGAGATATTGGGGACTACAGCAGCCATGGTCAAAAGGCTGATGAAAACCAGAGATAAGATCTAGAGATCCGGCAGCGAAAGGATGATGCAACATGCAGGGAGGGGCAAAGGGCGACAGATTCTGGATGAGTCCAATATATCTTTGCACAATGATCTTGAATGATGCACTTACTAAACTCTTTTGTTGCTGTAATCTTTTGTTGCAAAATGCTAGCTGAATTTAACATCTTAGAAGAGTTCATTTTATCTTGGCCGCATGGGCCAGTTGGCCTTTCCAACTATTCAATAAAACTCTCTCTATCTTGACCCCATGGGCCAGTTGGCCTTTCCAACTATTCAATACAACTCTCTATCTTTGCCCCATGGGCCAGTTGGCCTTGCCAACCATTTAATAAATCTCTCTCTCTCTCAACTTAACCTTTTTTCTCTTGGTGCAAGTAAGACCACATAACACATATCCTAACAAGCAAATCAGTTCTGAAAATTCGAAAGGTTTTTGCTTTTCATTCATTTAAACATATACCACACCCAATTGGCATTTTTATGTCCAGAATCCATATATGTCACTTTAACTCATGATGACAATCCCTTCAAACTGCCTCCAGAGACATCGACTTATAATGTCAATGGTGCCCAATACCCTCAGTCCCATCTTCCATTTCTCCATAACAATCTAGGTGGAAATAAGTCTTGACAATTGAGTCGAAACAAACAGATAACAGATGAAGCTAGACGAGGTTTTCTTGACCTAAACTGATCCATTGATGTCTTGGAGACACATTGGCATTGATGCCAAGTTGACAAGTGCAGTTACGACAGAAAACAGTTTTGGGGAAGTTCTTGTTTCGTTTGTTTAATTTCCTTGTCGTTTCTCCTAGTTATCTGGAGAAAAGTGAACAGGAAGAGACGTATACATGTGGTAAATGTTAAAATGTAAAGCAGCTGCAGAGGATATTCCTCAAGCAGCTCTTCAAGCTGCCCCCTTTAAGCAGACCCCTTCAAGCTGCCCCCTTTAAGCAGCCTCCTTAGACCTGCCCCCTTTAAGCAGCCCCCTTCAAAGCTGCCCCCTTTCCTAAATTACCCTCCTCTATAAGGTCGGTCACCTAGCTAAGTCGGCCACCTACATAAGTCAGCCACCTATCCTATCTAGGTCGGCCACCTACCCTAGCACCTATCCTAAGCTAAGGCAGCCCTAACCTAAAAGGAGACCCTAACCTAAAGACTCCTAACCTAGACTCCTTGATATATAAAGAGAGGTAGGTGCCCTCTTCTACAGATCAGTTATTCACATCAGTTTGATATATCAGCTCTGAGTAGTAGCTAGGAAGTGTATATCTGGAGGAAGGTAACACAGTTCTGGAGCAGCTAGCATACTTCTGAGCAGCTAGCATATTTCTGAAGGAGCAGCTAGCATATTTCTGAGGGAGCGGCTTAGGATTTTCTGAGGAAGCAAGGGAGCCACAGAGACACTTCTATAGCAGCTGATTTCTATATTTTGGACAGCATCTAAAGACTGTTCTGGGCAGCATATAAGAGGCTGTTCTATAGCAGCTATCTTACTCTGCTCTAAGAGTTATTCTGGACAGCTTCTGAAAGTTATTCTAAGCAGCAACAGAGACACTTCTGTAGCTGCTGAAATTTCTGTTCTGGACAGCATTTAAAGGTTGTTCTGGACAGCAACTCAAGGGCAGATTTGAGTCAGTCTCAAGGGCATTTTTAAGACAGCAAAAACTACAACAATAGCTAAGGTCTGAGGGCAGATCTGAGTAGAGACTCGGAGATATTTAAAGACACAGAGACAGCAGTAAGTGTTACTGGCTTATCTCCTTCCAAGGAAGTCTTGTACTGTCATTGTACTTGTTGACTGATAATATATCACAAAGAAGTTTGTTGGGTTTTCTTCGCCTTGAGAGTTTCATAAATAATTGGGCACTCTGTGAATGTTGTTTTCCAATGTTTCTTATGCTTCAGATTATTTGTTAAAAGTAAGAGAGTACTACTGTGGACTATTGTTATCTGTTTATGCTTGAAATTTAACATGGTATCAGAGCTGTAGGGTGTGAGAGAGCTCGGTTCTACAGTCTGCTAAGAGACTACGTAGATCCTTAAGAGTTATTCAAGCACAGTGCTGCAGAGATGTCTTTCATTTCTGTAAGGCCTGAGGACAGACTTGAAAGGGCTTCAAACTTTAATGTTTGGAAAGCGAGAGACCTGAATATTCTGGAAGAATATGACTTGGACAACATTGTGACCAGCACACTAGAAGGGCTCACCTCCAATGCGGGAAGGACAACCTTCAAGAAGAATCAGGCAAGGGCAAAGAGAATCATATTTGATTCAGTCAAAGATAATATCATGCCTGTTATAGCACCTCTGAAGCCAGCAAAGGAGTGTTTTGATACTCTATTCAATCTGTATGAAAATAAGGCACCCAGTCAGAAGAGGGTTCTAAAGAATAAGCTTTGAACCCTCAAGATGGAGAAGGATGACTCTGTAGCTTCATTCGTCACAAAAATCTCTCAGTTAAGGGATCAACTACTAATCATTGGTATAATGGTAGATGATGATGATCTCGTCCAGACTGCTATGGATGGTCTTCCATCTTCTTGGGAGACATTTCTGACCGAGATAAATGCTCTTGAAAACCAACCAGACTTTGAAAAGTTGTGGCATGATTGTCTGCAAGAAGAAGGAAGAATTCAGAGTCAAAATGGTACTCCAAAGGAAGAGAACCTTGCTCTAGCAGCAAGGACAAGGAAAGGTTCAAAAGATCTTATGGTATCTCCTTCAGAAGAATAGAGCTGCTAGTTACAGCAGTCCAAGGCATTGTCACATTCTTTCAGCAGTAGCATCCTTTTGACAACAACAGTTTAGCAAAGTACAAGGTATGTATCCTATGTAGTTAGTTAATTATGCTTGCTTGTCAAATTTCATAGCAAGAACAAGTCTAGATTTCAATTTGTATTATCACATGTCCAAAGAAGTTGTGATCTCAGCATAAACCTGTTGTAATTGATGCAAGCTGGATCATTTTCCCTGTTCTGCAAACCCAACAGTTTGTCTTGGTTAGTTGGACCATTATCCCTAGTACGGGAGTCCGACAAGTTCTCATTTGAGTCATTTATTTTTAGGATGGGTTATTCTCCATGGTTTTGGGAACTCATCAAATATGTTCATTTGAGTCGGGCCGTTACCTCGAACACTGGAGTCCTGAAAATTATAATTGGGCCATTATCCCTAGTACGGGAGCTCAATAGTATTATGCATGTAATCCATAGCATGCCCGACAGTTTGCCGAAAGAGAAGAGAACTAAGATGGAGCCTTCTGGGAAGAAAGGAATTTTTGTTGGGTACAGTGAAACATCCAGGGCCTACAGAATCTATGTTCCGAGCCAAAGATATATCGAGGTAAGCAGGGATGAACTTTTCATGAATAAGTTGCATTTTAAGCATTCTAAAGAATCACAGCAAGATACAGAGATGGAGGAACCTGAAGAGCCGTTGGATCAAGTTGATACTATGGATACAGTAGAACAAATAGAGAGACCTATGAAGGTACCTCCTGCTAAGAGGAAACATGCCATGGTGGAAGAATAGCAATCCATCATAAAAAATGATGTATGGGAAGTAGTACCAAGACCGGAAGGAAAATTTGTGGTTACTTCCAAGTAGTTGTTCAAAATCAAGCATGCAGCTGATGGAAGTATTGAGAAATACAAAGCAAGATTTGTGGCTCATGGTTTTTCTCAAAAGGAAGGTATTGACTATGATGAAACATTCGCACATGTTGCAAGGTATACTTCCATCAAGACCATCATATCCCTGGCTTCAGTTTTGGGTTGGAAACTTCACCAAATGGATGTAAAAACCGCATCTCTAAATGGTCAAGTTGAGGAAGAAGTATATTAAAAACAGCCAGAGGGTTTCGTGGTTCAAAGAAAGGAATCACCTGTGTGCAAATTAAAGAAAGCACTATATGGGCTGACACAGGCACCAAGAGCCTGGTATACGAGAATCGACAGCTATCTTCAAAACTTGAATTTTTCCAAAGAGTGCAGTTGATCCCAACCTTTATTTTAAGGTAATAGAAAATCATCCTCTAATTTTGATTTTATATGTTGATGATTTATTTCTTACTGGACAGGAACAACCGATAGCTCGATGTAAGAGGGAGCTCACTTCTGAATTTGAAATGAAAGACATTGGATTCATGCATTACTTCCTTGGTTTGGAGGTATGGCAAAGATTAGATGAAATTTTCCTTTCTCAAGGAAAGTATACAGTTGATATACTGCGCAGATTTGGTATGCTAGACTGTAAGCCCATGTCGACACCCATGGTATCTAACTTAAAGAAGTTACATGAGTCAAATTCTTGATCAGACTTGGTGGACCCATCCTTGTATAGGATGCTTATTGGATCTTTAATGTATTTGATCCATACAAAGCTAGATATATGCTTTGTTGTAAGCGCCTTGAGTCAGTTTATGTTTGAGCCAAGACACAGACATTGGATTGCTGCTAAACATATTCTCGAATACTTGAGAGGGTCCATTGCATATGGACTTAGATATACTTCCAGTGGAGGAGTGTTGCTCCATGGTTATGCTGATTTAGACTGGGTTGGGAGCTCAATGTACCGGAAGAGTACTTCTGAATACTATTTTAGCTATGATATCTTGGTCAAGCAAGAAACAGAGCTCTATAGCACAAAGTACAGCTGAAGCAAAATATATAGCAACAAGTAATGCAAGCAGAGAAGCAGAGTGGCTGGGAAAGCTTTTGTCTAGGTTGTTTCAAGAGAGGTTAGAAACAATTGTTATCCATTGTGATAACCAGAGTTGTTTAGAGTCACAAAGAACCTAGTCTTCCATGATTGATCAAAGCATATTGAGATGAAATATCATTTCATCAAAGACATGGTTCAAAGACATACCATCAATCTGCAATACATTCGTACTGATGAGCAGATAGCAGATATTTTGACTAAGCCTCTGTCTCTTGGAAAATTTGTGTAATTTCAAGACAAGCTTGGTATGGCAAAAAATGTGTCCCTCACTGAGGGAATAGCAGCATCAGAAGACATTCTCCAATGTGAGGCCTTAAGTGTCCACCCTCAAGCTAGCCAGGGAGATTTGGAGAATCAACCAATCTTGTGAGGTATTGACAAAATCCAAGGGGAACGTACAACCTCTGTGAGTCAAACCAAAAGTCAAGACGTACGAGATGCTATATGATCTTGTGAGTCAAGCCAAGGAAAAGGTAGAAGCCTTGTAAAGACAAAAGTCAATATGTAAGTCTAATGCAAAAGTCAGGGGGAACGTACAACCTCTGTGAGCATAGACAGTCTATTGCAAAAGTCAGGGGGAATGTACAACCTCTATGAGCATAGACAGACTAGTGCAAAAATCAGGGGGAACATACAACCTTTGTAAGCCTAGTCAAGCCTTGTGAGCTTTGTGTGTCAAAGCAAAAGTCAAGACAAGTCTTGTGAGCTTTGTGTGTCAAAACAAAAGTCAAGACAAGGAAATGTGAAAAGTTCTCCTAAGTCTTCATGATGAGCTATGAGTATTACTTAGGGACTGGCCACCCCTAAGTGAAATGACTCTAGCAATTGACCATGGTTAAGGAGAACTGATTGATCATATTCCATTGATCATGTGCGGATGTCAACAAGTCAATGTACATGTGCAATGACTAGAAAGAACTGTGTGAATGTGGATGCATGAAGAATACCCTCTTTGTTGAGAGAGAGTGTTAAAATGTAAAGCAGCTGCAGAGGATATTCCTCAAGCAACTCTTCAAGCTGCCCCCTTTAAGCAGCCCCCTTTAAGTAGCTCCCTTCAAAGCTGCCCTTTCCTAAATTTCCCTCCTCTAAAAGGTCGATCACCTAGCTAAGTCGGCCACCTACATAAGTCAGCCACCTATCCTAGCTAGGTCAGCCACCTACCCTAGCACCTATCCTAAGCTAAGGCAGCCCTAACCTAAAGACTCGTAACCTAGACTCCTTGATATATAAAGAAAGGGAGGTGCCTTCTTCTACAGATCAGTTATTCACATCAGTTTTATATATCAGCTCTGAGTAGTAGCTAGGAAGTGTATTTCTGGAGGAAGGTAACACAGTTCTGGAGCAGCTGGCATACTTCTGAGCAGCTATCATACTTTCGAGCAACTAGCATATTTCTGAAGGAGCAGCTAGCATACTTCTGAGCAACTAGCATATTTTTGAAGGAGCAGCTAGCATATTTCTGAGGGAGCAGCTTAGGATTTTCTGAGGAAGCAAGGGAGCAACAGAAACACTTCTATAGCAGCTGATTTCTATATTCTAGACAGCATCTAAAAACTATTCAGGGCATTATGTAAGAGGTTGTTCTATAGCAGCTATATTACTCTGTTCTAAGAGTTATTCTTGACAGCATCTGAAAGTTATTATGAGCAGCAACAGAGGGAATTCTGTAGCTGCTGATATTTCTGTTCTGGACAGCATTTAAAGGTTGTTCTGGACAGCAACTCAAGGGCAGATTTGAGTCAGTCTCAAGGGCACTTTTGGGACAGCAAAAACTACAACGTATTTTTCTTATTTTCCATGACATAATCTGTGTAAGCAAATGAAAATAATCTCTGATTAGTGCATCTTCTTAATCATATCCAGCAGTTCGATTTCCCACTGCAAACTTTGTATTGGCAGGACTAAACAAGATATTTTTTAGGTTTTATTGTCACAACTAATCAGACGAACAAACAACGTATTGTTGATGTAACAATTTGTTATTCCAATGCATTGATGTTGTGATAATTTGTTATTAGAATGTATCGGGACCAAATGCAGTTGATTATTTGTATAGGTCACCCAATGTATTGAGCTACTCCGCTAGAAGCAACTTCTCTCACTAATCCATATATCAAACATATGTACAAAGTCACTCCGCCCAACCGGCAAGTAAATCAGGCAAGCAGCGAACACCCATAAATATTTTTACACGATTACCTTCCGAAGAGCCAACAAAGACTTAGGTTTTCTTTAAGGGCCACAAATGTACCGTTATTCTTGATTTCGACAGTAAAAGATGCATCGGTTATATCCATATGATTTTGTAAAATTATGAACCCAAGGGTATTGAACTCGTGACCTACGATAATCACTTGGTTAACCCGTAATCTGATCTCTACGGCAACCTCAGAAACTAAATTTCCGCATACTCATTTGCTTATAAATTTTCCACTTATACTGCCATCAAAATTAACCAAAATAAAACAGAAAGACGAAAACACCCATACCCATCCGCCATGGCTTAGCCGGGATAAAGAATCACAGCCACTAACACGCGCCTGCGCCCTGGAGTGCTCGCTAAATGTCACACCAGAGGATGGAGAGTCCAAAAGGCCGAACACATAAAAGAAGATAGTAGGGCTAAAGAGTGCCTATATAGGGTTGGTACTAGGGTTTTTCTTGTTAGGGTTAGGGTTTAAAACAAACCACGTTATAATTTTCCACGTTGAGTAGATCCATGTAAAGTTATTTGTGTCCTAAGATGTAATGCACTCCTCCCCTCTCGCTTCTAATTCTTTGGTATCATTTACAAGAAGTTGAGAGTGAGTGTTGGCACTGTGAAATGAGGGAAGGTACTCTGCCTTGTATTAGCACTGTGAAGAATTGTTGGCACTGTGAAATGAGGGAAGGTACTCTGCCTTGTATTAGCACTGTGAAGAATT